>JAMQGT020003118.1:0-170536 GCA_024447675.2 Pterophyllum scalare | reverse complement strand
ACATGTTGTGTAGCCTACTGGTTCATTCTGGTGCTTGCTAAATCCAACACTGAACCAGTGTGACGAAACTTGGCAAGCAGTTTGCTAACTGTAGCATGGGAGGTGGGTGGTCTCGTAGGGTGTCTTGCATTGAAATCTGCTGCAATGACCCGGTTAATGCGTTCACCAGACATCAACGCAATCTTTGACCTTTGTCTCCATCCTAAATCCAAACTGCTGCAGATTAAACATCTGTAGCTGCAGCGCGGCGTCCTCCGTCCTCTCTCCCGCTGCAGCAGGTTGGTGGTAAGTAAGGTAAGAGTCTAACTGTGTTGGACATTTACTGTAATGATTAATGTCAGCCGGGCTCGCAGCGACACTGTTACTGCTCCACCTTGTTTCCTTCAGGACACGGTGGCGGGAGGGGACTGGGGGAGCAGCCATAATCATCCACCAGATGAAGTTAGGTGAGCTCGGGCGAGGCTGCGGGGGGAGGAAGTGCGGGCTGAGCTTAATGAGAGACCGACGCGCCCGGCGAGCGGCCCACCTCCAAACAGAATAATGAGGTTTAAATTAGTGTGAAAAGAGAGTGAAGATCTCTCCACTGACTCATGCACTGACTGTCCAGGCCCTGCAGCCCGGCTCTCAGCCACCAGCTTTCACACATCCAATCGTGCGTGTGTGTGTGTGCGTGTGTGCGTGTGTGTGTGTGAGTGTGTGTGTGTGTGTGTGAGTGTGTGTGTGTGCGCGCGCGCCTTTCAGAATCCTTTAATCTAAGCAGATCCCTGTTTAAAATGTGTGTGTGCTGCTCCCCGTGTTTCAGGCCTCTCTGTCCTGAGGACAAAGAGTCGTGGACCTCTGGGCTGATAACAGCAACCTTCAGGAGACTTTCCCTCCACCATCCATCCATATGCTCACAGAGTCTGTAGCTCTGTCTGGACTTCTCTCAGGATCTGTTGGTGAGGTTTGAAGCTGCGTGAACAAATAAAGCGGCTCACCTGTTCCCCTGTGCTTGAATAACAGGATGTAGAACCAGGAACATCCTGAGTAAATACCTTGATGTTCACCACTGCTCAGACCCTACATCATGAATCAGCTCTATTTAAAATAAACTCAAAGGAGCCCCTCAAAGACTGAAAGATGAAGCCAGTGTACGAGTGTCAAACCCTGCAGTACCTCTGGTGTCCAGCACAGGCGCCACAGTGAGTCAGTCCCCATAGACTCCCATGTTAAATAAACATGTACACATCCTGATACAGAAACTGTGGATAATTTTCCCCTTCATAACAGCTTTACGGGGGAGGATGTTTCTACAACTCACCTGTTTTCATTATCAGAGGCGTGGCCTCTCTGACTGACAGGTGGATGGTGACACAGGTGGCTGTAGCTGCTAGCTGTCTGCTAGGCTTCCCCTCAGCTAACTGGAGTCCCTGAAGTGGACCTCTGGACCGTGTGTTTTTAATGTAATTATCTGACCAATCATAAGGCTGCTGTGGCTTCACTGGACTAACAGACCGTCCAATAAGGCGGAGCTTCATTTTGCAGAGTGAAGTTCTGGGATTTTGATTGGATGTTCCTGATTAGCAGGTGTCTGTGTGTGAGTGATGCACCTGCAGAGTCTGTGCAGCCTGATGAAGCTGAAACTCAGCCTCTCCTGGCTCTAACACAGGTTATTATGCAGAGTCCAAACCACTGCCTATGGAACAAACAGAGGAGTGAATGAGACCCAGCACAGCACAGAACTTAGTACAAATGTCATTTAACTAATTTGTAAGAACTGGAAAATGACTGTGGAACAAAGGAAGTCTGGCAGGATGGATGGACGGGTTCCATCCTCGCCTTCGTTAACAACACGTTCCAGTCAAAGCTGAGAGAGCCCAGTTCAGTCCAAAAGGGTCAAAACAGAAAACACAGGCTTTCAGTCGATCTGATCCAAGGTCAGATCGACTGAAAAGAAAGCCCAAGAGGAGGAAGAGAGGCAGAAAAATATTCTGAGAAAAATATATTATCATATTAATAATAAAACAATTTTCACAAGGTAACAAGCTGAGCATGAAACTTTAATATCATTCTAATATTCGGGGGGTGCCACTGAGGACAGGAAGACATGTTCTCAGGTTTACATCCCACATTTGCTCGGAAATTATGCATGATTCTGAAGGCTGATTACAATTTTAATTAGACTCGTGCTCATAAATGAGCAGAGGTCCTTATGATATTATTGTCCATTTTTATGACAGTGCTCATTGACAGAGACAAACCGAGTCCAGAAGAAAAGCAGTGCTCCTTCAGCCTGATAAAGAATGTAATTATGTGAGAAATAATAAAATATTCCTCCACAATCCTACACGCTAACCGTGAGCCTCTGATACGGCTGCGGTGTCGGGGGCCGCAGCTTCCACCGAGGACAGGAAGTCATGTGCTCAGGTTTACATTTGCATTCACATTATGCTTGAAAGCTGATTACAGTGTTCATTAGTCTGGGCTTCGTTAATGAGCTGAGGTGCTGCTGGTCTGAACTTAAACATAGCCGAACAAACTGGAGAAAGGAGAGACCCGGGGTCAAATGTGAGGTCAGGTGTGTTTGCTGCAGCTCTGGTGGGCTGACAGGATGAACACAGACTCCGGTGATCGGGCGCGTCCATCACTAATGAACTTTAACCCTTTCTCAACCAAGAAATGAAGTGCTTGAGACTTTGCATGCACATCCTGCACAAGCAAAACCCCAATGCTTTGAGAACAGAGCTGCAAGAAACAGAAAAACAGACCCCCGACTCAGGGACAGCCTTGTGTATGAGCGTGCAGCGCCCCCCAGTTTCTGTCACATCTGGCTTCAGAACACCAACATGGTGAAAGCTGGAAGCGAGGCCCTTCGCTGGGTGTAGCTGAGCCATCCAAACCCTGATGCTTTAACACCTTGTTGGGCTCTGGACTGTTTGTCTCGTTAAAGCAGCGAGGAAACGAACAGCTCTGCTACGCTGAGAGAAAACGTGTGTTTCAGGGCGCTGAACTCTGCTGTGGTGATACATCGCACACAAGCTCAGCCGGAGTGTGTCCGCTCGTCTCGTATGTATGAAATATCTGGGACTAACAGACGCTCCGTCTTTGCTGTCACTATAGCAACGAGTCTGTCGAGGGGGGTGTAATTATGAAACAACAGAGCAGAGGTGGGAGGGGGGCAGAGGTGCTCAAAGAGGCAGACGGGATTAAAAAAGACGTGAGCGCCACGGCAGAGAGAATATTTAAAGGGCCGGCTCTCCTGCTCCAGCCTCATTAATCCTGACGGTTCAGCTCATCTGTCTGTTTGCAGCGGCGTCTCCGTTCTTCACGCTGCACGTGCCAATCGAACACTCATATGCAAATGTGCAGGGGAGGAGACACAAGCGCAAACATATAAGCTGCAGGTGTTCTGAACGCTGATCAAAGGAAGACTTTGGTCTTCCATCCAGCATCTCCACAGCTACCAGCCAACGAGCTCCGTGCTGCTTTAAGGAGACAAAACCGAGTGCAGACCATTAAAATTCTCTGTAGAATAAATCTACCTCCCCACACCTGCATCAAACTGGTTAAACTGGTTAATGTCTTAACATCCGGCTGGTAGAACACAACAGAGTGGAGTTAGAAGATCTAAGTATCACGCTCTTTGGCCTCCTACTCATGGGGATGAACTTCATAGAAACGGTTCAGTGTCCTACCCAGAGATACTGCAGGAGCTGGGGATCAAACCAGCAACCTTCTGATTGGTAGATGACCCGCTCTCACCTCCTGAGCCATATTTTATGTGGCTCAGGGGTTGAAGATAGTTAGAAGATGTCACCTCCTAAATCTCTTGCTTGCTTTTGGCCTCACAGGTCGTATATCGTGCTCTGGGGTTTCAGTGTGGACATGAGTGGAACAGGTGACAGCTCTGAGGCTAAAGCGAACCCTAAATCAGGTGATCTTTAGAGGATGAACGTGGAAAAACCTGAGTGAGTCTGTGGGTGAGTGCAGCTGACCCACAGTGACTGCGCTCACGCCCGCTGCGTGGAAATGGAGGTTAAAGCTGAAGCTGCAGAGCAGCTTAAAGGGGAAGGCGCCACAAATCCAGTCCAGCAGCTGTACAGATGTTTCAGTCTGGAGCCAAAGAGGATGACGCCGCCGAACAAGCTCAAACTTCAGTGCGCAGATTTACATGAACTTTCAAATCCGGGAGCTGACCACACGTCTGCTGTGGGCGGGATTTCAGAGCTCGTCGAGCCTCCGGCGAGCTTTCGTGGACGGCAGCGGCGCACAGAGGCTGCCGACTCTGTGAAACCGGAGGAAGTGAGAGGTGGAAGGGGGAGTAAAAGGTCGGGAAAAGCAACTAGACAGGAAGGAGGTGATGGGAGAATTCCTAAAGACTGCAGTACAATCAGAACACACGCATGCACACACACACATGCACACACACACACACACACACGCGCACACACACACACACGCACACACACACACAGCAGAGGAAATGATGACCCGAGCGAGGATGGGGAAAATAAAAATGAAGCAGTGGGTTGTCAGACATTCTGATGGTCAGAAAGAGGAAATACTCTGTGCTCCTTCAAAATGAGAGATAGCTCAGTAGATGTACAGCAGCAATCAGGACAGGCACTGTGACACAGACACACACACACACACACAAACACACACACACAGTCCACTCATCACACCGAGGGCGACACGTGGCTGCTGGAAGGTCGTCATTTATACGTCTGAAGAAAGAGCAGCGAGGATGTGCGAGCGTGACGCTGCCTGCTGTGAAATGTGATGTGGGAGCAGAAGCTAAAAATAACCAGAATAAATGAAACCTCTGAAACACTAGATATTGATAAATCATCATGTGCTCGGCTCGTGCTTCATTTACATCACAATGGCAGCCCCGCTGGGCCGGGATGAGTGTTAGAGAGGGAGACGAGTTTAAAGCTTATTTGTCAGATCATCTTTATATACTAAATGTGTTTAAAAATGTTTCATATCACACAACTGGCAACATGCAAGTTCATTTAAATATTGATATTAGCTGAATTTTTGGAACATTAGTAATATTTTTGTTTCTCTCTGAAAATTCACCACATCATTTCCTCCTCTCCTCAGTATTACATCACAGAGGTCATTTTATCAGCAGATAAGCCCCACCCACTTCTGTTGATGAGGGGCAGCCAGTCAAAAGAAAGGGGGAGGAGCTAATACAGCTTGTTTCAGACAGGCCCAGTGTGAGCTAAAGCTGCTCTAGAAGTGTTAGAAATCTAAAGAATAAAGAAAGGAGGTAGAGATGAGCAGGATGAGGGGTTTCCTTCAGAGATTAGGACTTCGTGTTTGCTGATGAAGCCCACTGGAGAGTGGAGAGAATGCACAGTGTGTAAACATGGATGAACGCCACATTAACAGCTGCACTCGCTGATCCTGCTCTAATTGCACATACAGACGTCCCACTCCCCTCCAGCACCCAATAATTATTTGCATCAGGTGTCAATCAAATGATTAATGCTGCTGTCAGGCATGTTTACATCAGCTAGTCAACCCGGAAACAAGAAACACTTCATCAAACTCCCTCAAAAGGCTGTGCAGCAGCTCTCTCACAGCCATGAATCTGATCTGAGACCAGACTGATGTGCAGATGTGAAGTTTGGGTGTGACTTCAAATACTTCCTGTAAAATGATTCAAGCTAGAAAGATCAACAAAGATGGAAAAAATGAAGAGAATGAGAGCCAAAGACCATTAACAGGATCCCAGACGGACTACAAAGAGGTGCAAACCAATAAACAGATAAAAGCAACAGGACGAGACGCCAACCTGTATCAGTGTGAGACACACGGAGCCGGCTGCTCACTTTCCTGATGAGTTTATGGCCTCCGTCGCTGGTTTCAAGTCTTACTGAATAAAACATGAAGTTCATGTTGGCAATCAGAATCAAAGGAGCCAGAAAGCATTCCTAATGTGCACGTACAGCTCGACCCCCTGCTCCTTATTTTGGTGTGTTTTAAAGTCTCAGTCCTGACTGTCTTCACCGTCTGCAGGTCCAATCACAGTGAGAGGAACACGGGATGAAAGAGGACATAAATGCTCACGCTGTGATGGAGCGAATGGTCTGGGAACGCTGGGAACGCTGTTGTTCTTCCAGAACAATCTTCAGGCTGATGCTCAGTGGAGGGTCTGAAATTAAAGGGGAAAACTCATTTATGAAATGTAAAGAGCGAACATAGAAAAACCCACTGAAGCTGCTTCAGTCAAAGCAGGCTGGGTGTTTCTCCCTGCCGGGAGTCACAGTCTTCCTGATTAACGTCCTGATCGAACGTTTGTGAGCGCTCTCAGAGCCGCAGGTGTCGTCGTGCTCAGACTCATGTGGATCACACTGAAACATGAAGCCCCTTCATCAAAGATGATCCACAGCTCTGAGCTAACGGTCACATCTGCTGTAAGAACACCAGCAACGCTCTGCTGCCGCTGGGCTGTGGGCCTGCTCACAGTGTTACCTGGTACCTCAGGTAACAGCAAACAGGATGCATGTAGTAACATATTCATAATGAAGGTTAAAGGTCACACAGATTTGTGGAGTGTCCCAGAGAGAGAAGCTCAAAGCAGAGGATGCTGGGAAAAAAGTGGAAACTGAGGAACCTCCTGTGATTGCTGCACATGCAAGCCCGGCTAAAGCGCACGGCCGGAATCGTACTCGCACGTCTTTGATGATTTGCCAGGATTGTTCAAACCTAAAGCTTTTAAGTGAACTCCAAAGAAGAAGGATCCTCCTGTGTCACACGGAGCCGCCTCCGGGAGAAGCTTTGAAGAGCACGATGCACGGGACAGCCTAACTTCATGCAGCAAGAGAGTGTGTGTGTGTGTGTGTGTGTGTGTGTGTGTGTGTGGTGCTTTCACTCCCTGGTGTGAGATGTATGGTGGGAGCACCTAAAATAAAATGTGTTCAAACATGAAACGAGTGCAGGAGCTGTGAGAGGATGTATCGGGGCAGAGCCCGGAGGGGAGATGGGGGCTGTGAGCGCCGCTCCGTGTTTCTGTGCCACTGTGAGTCCGAGGCCGGTGGAATCACCCAGGTGTGAATGAGACAGGTCACGAGCCTCAGGACGTCACCTGTCCTCACCTGGAGCCCGGATTCTCAGTCTGAAGGCCAGCACTGCGACCCACAGTGAGCTGCAGAGGCCAGAGACGTCTGCTGGCACAAACAGCAGCACAGCACAGGTCCTAACTGCTCTATACCTGCAGGAAGTGACCTTTCAGAGTTCCTCTTCTGGCGCTCTGGTTTTGGTCTCCTGTCTTCAGCAGCGACACACTCCATTAAACGAGCTGATCTCTGCCTGTTGAGCAGCAGCTTTTTGTGGAGGTGTGAAAGTCATCAGCCTTTTAACTTCCACAATTCCAGGTTTTCCCTGCCTGCCAAATACAAAAGCTCAGGATGGAAAAACTGGAGTCTGAATATCACATCTATGAAGAGCTTCTGATGCCACACTGGGACCTCTTTTCCACCGAAGGGTTCTGGTGCCGGTGCCAGTATTTAAATGGTTCAGCGGGTTTTCCACTGCAAACGCACTCGGAAAACGGGTTCAACTCCGGCCCCCGCAAGGTAGCTGGTCTTGAACCAAGAATGAGTGACGAAAGCAGCAGAAGGGCGTGACTCTGCCGTCTGAGCGTAAAGTTTTCTTTACTCGTGCAGGCTGCAGAGGCTCACGCAGCGGTGATGAATTCAGACTTTCATTTGGTATTTCAGGTGTGAGCTGGTGTGCTTTAAATAATTGTTAGAATAAATCCAGAACCACCTCCGGCTGCATTTTTAATCCACACAGTTTATTTATTGGAAACTGCACAGGAGTGTGTGTGTTTGTGTGTGTGTGTGTGTCTGCTCTGCATGATTTTCCTTCTCCATCGATACAGACACCCTCCACCGGCTGCCGTCATCATTCAGGGGAAACGAGAAAGTTTGGAGGCTCGCGGGGGCTGAGGCTGCACTTACTGCTATTAGCTGAGTGGATAAACGTGTGCAACAGTAACACTCTTCCTTCATTTCCCCTCCTTTGTTCTGTTTCATCTTCCTGCCTGCTTCATGTTTTTTCTCCTGTGAGTGCAGACATCAAGGCTCCGCGCTGCCTTTGCTGGAGGACAGGTAAACATCTCCGCGCTGTTTAATGGGTGACATTTCCAAAAAGGACGAGAAAAGAGGGAAAACACTTCCACAGTCATTTTTAGTTTGTGGGGGTGTAATCTGATTCTCCCTCCATCTCTTTGTGCATTCAAAGTGCCGCTCGTTGCTCTCAGAGCAGTGTTATCGGTGTGATAAGGGCCTGTGTTTAAAGGTGGCAGTATCAGCTAAATCTGCAGTCGTGGAAGGAAGAATAAGAGCATCTGTCAGCCACACGATGCATATCTGCCAGATAAGAGCAGAGGAGGTGGAAGAAAATAGATAAAACCCTGAGCTGGAGGCAGCCGATTGTGTCTGTGCTGCACTCCAGCGATCTCACTCAGTCGTTTTCCAAATTAAGTCCTGATTTGTCACGGAGTCCTCTGTGGCCCGCCCCGCCCCAGCCCCGCCCCCGTCCAGATGTCGCTCCACATGTTTGTTTCCTCTTTGCTTTGCTAAAGAAGATGAAGACGCTCCGAGTCAGTGGGATCGAACTGTATTTACTGACAGGAGGTTTCTTCATCAGTCAGTCTGAGGGCATCAGAGAAGTTCTATCAGGATTCATAACAGCAGCTTCACCAACACCACTTTGTAAGCTGACACCTGCAGCACACCTGCAGCACACCTGCAGCACGCAGAGCTGTTTAAGAGAAACAGGAGGAATATTATACAGGTAACTGTGGAAATCTGAACCTGAAACAAGTTCAGCAGCTCCTCATTCAATGCACACACGCACACTCACACTCACACACACACACACACACAGAACTAAGGGATCATTCTGCTTTAATTAAACTGCACCAGCAGCTCGGTGTGTATCTCGCCTTGTTCTTGCTTTGGAGAAACTTGCAGACTCATTTTATTCTTTAAACCAGCATCAGCTGAGGCAGGTCTGTCCACAGAGGGAAATTAGTTACTGAGACCGCACAAAATGTCTTCAGTTCATCTGGATGCAGCATTTTCATCACTCATCCAGTGTTTCAGGCTGCAGCTGCAGGACTGTTCAGAGGCTGATGCTCGGTTAGTCCTCTGAGGTCGTGGCCATCATCAGGATGAACTCTAACCTCGTGTCTGGAGAAAGGAATACCTGACCTTTGAAATCTTTTTTGATGTCAGTTATTGTCTCTCGTGCTCCGACTGCACACTCTTGGGAGATGGTGTGAGTTAGAGTCTCCACCAGTGATTAGTCAGAGCCCATAAGTATTCATTAATACGATGCTCCCGTACGGTTAAACACCGATGGTCTCTGTGCAGACCCAGTATGTTTTCTGTCTCCCCTCTCCGGCTGTCCATGATGATCCTGCAGAAACAGAAAGCAGTGGATCTGGGAGAGAAAAGCCTCTGGCAGCAGAAACAGCAAAGTGCACCTGTGGATGTTCAGATAATTATGCTGTTTTCTGCACCGTTTACCCGCTATGGCCACTTAAGTTTAGCAGCTCCTCTAAACTTTTAGTAAAGGTGAAGGCACACAGTATGCTCATATTTTCCACTCAGCACAGGATAAATCCACCGCAGCCCCCATCTTCTGCACGTATTATACACTGTGCTTGTATTTCAGGGCTTCCATATGGAGGCATTTCCAGAAGCACATTAAAGATTAAATACGTTTGGTTGAAGGCGCCGAGTTGCCAGCTTGTCAGCGTCACCTTCAGGCCTGATCCCTGACGCACGACGCTGTCGGAGCAGTAAAGCCTTACGTCCTCCTGTGCCGCGGGATGTTTGTGTTTGTGTGGACGTGCACGCTGCTGAGGAATCTGATCCGACTGCTGATGATGAGCACTCGTGCTGCGTGCCAGTATTCATGATTAACATAAATTATATGAGAGCGCATCCCGGCCTCAGCTGACATGAAGGCTTTGTTTAAGTCATGGGTCTGCAGAGGGACAAGAAGCAGTCCTGGAGTCTGACTGAGAGCACCTCACAGCCTCCTGCACACATTAACCCATCAGTCAGAGGAGAAATACAATGTGTTTGCATCATTTTTCAAACAAATATAGAGGAAAGCTTTGCAGCTTGTTTTACATGAGGTGGTGCAGAGAGAGTATTCTGGAGTTTATGCTCAAGAAGGTTTCTGTTAAATATGAACATGTTTATTTCTGCTGACATGGGACGCACTGCTGGCACTTCTGCTGGACGGCAGAGGAACTGCAGCTTTGGGCTTGGAGGACACTGCAATCAAATATGATGTCATCCATAAAAACATCACTAAATGTGAAACGGGAAACATCAACCAAAGACACGAACCAAGAATACCGTGGAGAGCCGTGATATCTGCAAAGATCTCAAAACTGCATCTGAAAAATCTCATTTATTGATCAGTTTATCATCGATAAATAAACAGTGCAGCAAAGGGCTGCGGGGAAACCCAGCTCGCAGGTGTGTGGGTGCGACCTCGCCAGTCAGCTAATGATTTCGTGACCCTGGAGACTTTTCCATCTTCAGCCCATGGCCGTGGCACTGTTGCCTGTGACCGATCGACAGTTTTTAGTAAACCTGGTGAAGTTTTTAAATCAGATGTTTACATAGGAGCATTTATCCATGTGCATCGTTCCTAAAGCACAAAGTTTGACATCCTCAAGTTAAAAATTCATGAAACATAAGCAGAGATGCATGAAAGCTGTTTTTTTGCATGTTATTCTGGAAGTTTTCAAATTTTAGGAAACATGAAAAACAAATGAAAACTCTGAACTGTGACCTGTTCACAAAGGATGAGGAGCCCGTCAGAGGCCCACGGTCGGATCCTTGTGGGACACCACGCCGGGCTTCACCCACACAGCAGCAACATGTGTATGATTAGCCAGTCCATCAAATGAACATATATTACCTGCAGCCCTCTCATTAGGCTGAAATGAAATGTCATGAGCACACACAATTAAATACAGAATAAATAATCTGTGTGAACCATGTCCGATTTTCAGGGAGAAAGGTGCTGAAGGGAACAGCATTACACCTGTTTCTATTTGTTTGACAGACCAGCAGAATAAAGCAGGCTCCATAATCACAGTGCATTCATTTTGTAATTATGATGATAACTGTTGCAAAAACAAACACTGTCACTGATTTTCCTTCCAGCACGTGAGCGGACTGACATTCACCACACGCTGCCTCCAAACAGGTGCTTTTCCTCCACGGCAGCAGGAAGTGGAAGCGGTCCCTCATTCAGTGCTTTAATAATCCTCTGAGAAACAGAGAGCAGTGTGTGGAGATGGGAAGTAAACAGAATGAGATGCATCTCAAATCCCTCGATGGGACGTTACGGTTCACGGTCAGCTTGTTAAACCCACCTGTCAGCGCCACCTGGGCGACTCCATTTGGTTTGTTTGACTTTGCTGGCAGGTGTAGATTATCATAAATCCACTGACCAATCAGGGGCCAGGAAAAACACACTTTAGCTCAAATTAGCATGTCTTTCCACAGTGATCTGTGTGAGATACAGAGAGGGAGACTAACACTGAGGCAACAGCTGGACTCCAAATGATCAATCTGACCTAAATGTCATCATCTTCTAACCGCAGCTCTTCCTCTCTGATCCACACTGACATATTCCAACAACACACACACACACACAAACACACACACTGATGGCAGTGACTCTGTGTCCTGCTCAAGGGCACGTGAACATGTGGACATGAACCTCTGACCCCTTCGTTGGTGGAGGAGCTCTGAGCTGTAACCCAGCAAAAACATGATCTGCACATGAGCTCGTGATCACTAAAGATGCAGCTTTGGGACGTTAACTTGAAAACCAGGTCAGAGAGAGTCATTTACCTACAGAAACTAACCCAAAGAAAACCCCAAAAGCAAATATGGCTAAAATTGAATTTATATTATATTTGAAGGTATTGGATTTATAATGTGTTTGAATTATATTTGATGGGAGAACAGGTGAGGACATTGAGTCCGAATGGACCATGCTCCGCACCTCCATTGTTGAGGCTGCTGCTCAGAGTTGTGGCTGCAAGGTGGTTGGTGGTAACCCCCGAACCAGATGGTGGTCACCGGAGGTGAAGGGAGCCATCAAGCTGAAGAAGTAGTCCTATCAGGCTTGTTAAGCTTGTGGGACTCCGGAGGCAGCTGACAGGTATCGGCAGGCCAAGCGGAATGGAGCTCAGGAAGTGGCTGAAGCAAAAACTCACGTGTGGGAGGAATTTAGTGAGGCTATGGAAAAAAACTTTTGAACGGCATCAAAGCGATTCTGGCAAACCGTCAGGCAACTCACACAGCAGTGCTCCACTCACACAGTTTATAGTGCGGGTGGGGTGCTGCTGACTCCAACTGAGGCTATAGCGGACGGTGGAAGGAATACTTTGAGGACCTCCTGAATCCCACTGACACATCTTCTGTAGTGGAAGCAGAGTCTGGGGACGAGGGGGATTACAGGGGCCCATCACTGGGGGTGAGGTCACTGAGGTGGTTAAACAACTCCTTGGTGGCAGGGCCCCTGGGGTGAACAAGATTCGCCCTGAGTTCCAGAAGGCTCTGGATGCTGTAGGGCTGTCTTGGTTGGCAAGCCTCTGCAACATCGTGTGGAGATCTGGGGCAGTGCCACTGGACTGGCACACCAGGGTGGTGGTTCCCATCTTTAAGAAGGGAGACCGGAGGGTGTGCTCCAACTTTCAGGGGATCACACTCCTCAGCCTCCCCGGTAAGGCCTATGTCAGGATGCTGGAAAGGAGGGTCCGCCCTTTAGTCAAACCTCGGATCCAGGAGGAACAATGCAGTTTTCGTCCTGGTCATGGAACACTGGACTGGCTCTTTATCCTCTCAGGGATATTCGAGTGTGTGTGGGAATTTGCCCAACCAGCCTACATGTGCTTTGTGGACTTGGAGAAGGCCGTGTCCCTTGGGGTATCCTGTGGGAGGTCCTGCAGGAGTGTGGGGTGTCTGGCCCGTTGTTGCGGGCCATTCAGTCTCTGTACAACCGCAGTGAGAGCTTGGCCTGTATAGCCGGTAATAAGTCGGATTTGTTTCTTGTGGGTGTTGGACTCCGTCAGGGCTGCCCTTTGTCACCGATTCTGTTCATAATTTTTATGGATGTAGCCAGGTGGTGGAAGGCTTCTTCCTTGGTGGCCTCAGAGTCTCATCTCTGCTCACTGCAGATGATGCGGTCCTGTTGGCTTCATCAGGTGGTGGCCTCCAGCTCGCAGTGGAACGGTTTGCAGCTGAGTGTGAAGCGGCTGGCATGAGAATCAGCACCTCTAAGTCTGAGGCCATGGTCCTCAGCCAGAAAAGGGTGGAGTGTCCTCTCTGGCTCAGGGACGAGCTCCTGCCCCAAGTGGGGAAGTTCAAGTATCTTGGGGTCTTGTTCACGAGTGATCGGGGCTGCTTCTGCAGTGATGCGGATGCTGCACATGCTGTTCCGGGCATGTCCCACCGAGAAGAGGACCCGTGGTAGACCCAGGACACACTGGGGAGATTACGCCTCTCGGCTGGCCTGGGAACACCTCGGGGTCCCTCCGGATGAGCTGGAGGAGGTGGCTGGGGAGAGGGAAGCCTGGGCTTCTCTGCTTAGGCTGCTGCCCAGGCGACCCGGCCCCGGATAAGCGGAAGAGAATGGATGGATGGATGGATGGATGGATGGATGGGACAGTGTGGAGACCCCTCAGCTCATCAGCGGACTCAGCCCCAGAGGGTGTTATGTCCCTCTACTGACCCTGCTGGCCTTGCAGTGCCAGTGTAGGAGTCCTTGATGTGGGGTGAATAAGAGCCTGCATGTTAAAGCTTCCATGGGTAACAGACTAAACCTCAAGGTGCATCCATCAGAGTGTGAGTGACTGGGTGAATGAGTAGTAGTAAGACAGCACTGAGTGCTGGAACAGCACTACAGCAGACCTAGTCCATTGACCATTCAGTCCATTCAGTCCTCTCCATAAACTCAGTTCTCTGCTGCTGTTGGTGAGTCGGGCTGTAGCTGGACTGGACTGTGGAAGTGGGTAGGGTCTGCTTTTCCTCCTGTAAGAGGACAGGACAGTGTGGACAGCACTGCTTCCTCCTGAGCTGCTGGGGGCACACCTGTTGCCTCCTCGGGTATAAACTCAGGTGAGACAGGACGGGGACGTTAGCCTCAGCAGGGAGCTGTGCACCTGCAGCCTTCACTTCAGCTATCTTTGAAACTGTTGTTTCCATATTTTGGCTTCATTCTCAGGCCTCAGAGGTTGATGCTTGGCCCCGCCTCCTCCTGCACAGGCTCACGTGTTTGTGTCTGAACTTCCTGTTACTGAAGCCTCAGGATGCTTTACACCAAGCAGAAAGCTAACATTAAAATCTGCTGTGGGGGTGCACACTTTCCCCTCAGACCTTTAATGCCTCTGACGTTCACTTTGCCTGGTAAATGACTCTTTGACGCGCCGCCTCTAAGGCACAACACAACGACTTATATTTACTGAGGGGGGTCTGCAGCAAAACCCACTGCTGTGCAGGGCTTTATTCTCCTCTCTAAATTCCCCCCCCTCCCCTCTCTGTCCTCGGGGCAGTGCGCTGCATCACGGCTCTGTTTCTGGGCTATTTCAGGAACAGCAGTGTCATGTTACTGCACTTTTATTTCCCAACAGCAGCCTTCAATAGGACACATGCTTTATTTGAGGCACACTGAGTACTTAATAGGACACCGGGCACAGCGGGCTGGTAATCTGGCCCTGCAGCGGCTCAGATCACACTGATATCTGCAGCAGTCCTCACACGGGCCGCTCACCAGTGCAGACACACGTCAGAAGTCTTTAACACAGTTTGGAGTTTAATTTCACAGCGATTATCATCGAGCTGTGTTTTTAACAACACACTCCACAGTAAATAAGAGATCCAGCCAGGACACACACACACACACACACACACACAGAGGAACATTTTAAACATTTTGAGACTTGAAGAGCTTCCAGTTTACCTGGTTTACAGTCCTGCAGTGTAAATAATCTGATGATCGTGGGCAGGGTTTCAGAAAGACTGAAGCACCAAAACTGCAGCTCCTCTCCCATACAGCAGAGGCGCCACAGTCCCCATAGACTCCCATGTTAAAACTTTCCAGCAGAAATGTTTACAGCCTGAAACTGCTTCTATAACTCACCTGTTTGCATTATTAAGGGCGTGGCCTCTCTGACTGACAGGTGGATGGTGACACAGGTGGCTGCAGCTGCTAGCTGTCTGCTAGGCTTCCCCTCAGCTAACTGGAATCCCTGAACTGGACCTCTGGACCGTGTTTGTGCTGTTGGAGGTTGTGTACATCTCTGATGTTGCACACAGTGCTTCATCTTCTATGAGAGGACTCTCTAAAATGACTGCAATGCAGTGAGAAAACATGATTCCAGCCGAAGCGTGTCAGCTCAGTCGTGCTGACTGCAATGAAAAACTGTGTCCATGTACATGTACAGATCACATCTCTACATGATGCGATCTGGCACGTCCTGCATAACAAACCTTTACACCCCTCTACACCACAGCACGCCTCCCCTCTGCACAGATTCCTGCAGCTCATACAACTGTTACAAGTGTGAGACAGGAGAGCGTAACAGCCAGAGCAGAGGCAGGGGACGTAGCTGATGTGTGATATAATCTGTTATCTGCTGCATTAATAATCAGACACATTGGTGTGAAATGCTGTTGCAGTGGAAGACAGAGGGTGTAGGACTGGCAGCCCGACAGCACACACATCTGGGCTGTTCTGGACTACCTCCAGCTGAGAGTTTCCATCCTCTCAAAGACATCGTTAACAGCCCAGAATGACCCTGAACTTCACCCCGTGATGAACCTCTGAGCCAGGCTCAGGTTACAGCGAGTATCTGTGGCCTGGATTTCGCCCAAATGTCACAAAACCCCTGAAATGTGGTCAGTCTGAGGCGGACTCCCCGGGTCAGAGACAAAAATGGAAGCCTGCTGCTGGGGGGGCCACGATTGGCTCAAACACTGTCGAGCTTCAGTGGGGCTCCTGCCTGCATCGGCACATATGTTTTAATTTCAGCTCCGTGTCCATGGACAGAGATGGCTCAGTGCTGTGTCAGAGGCACAGAATGCCTTCTGGCGGCCGCCGTATCAAAGAGCAGGAACAACAGCGCGGATGTGCAAACGGCTCGTTCACGGGTGCTGCCGCCGCTCAGTGAGCTGAACTGAAGCATGACGAGCACAGCGAGGGGTCAGGGATGGATGCAGCACATTCCTCGGTGGGAGAAAAACACCGAAATTGAAAACTGAAGGCGAAGCCGTGAATGGAGAGCCGAACATTTGAATATTCACACAGAGATGCACGATTTCCATCGTTAATGTCACATCATGTTAGTCAGCGATGCAGGGAAGAACGGCTCGCGTCACCTGACAGAATGATGCTGTCAGAACCCACCACCCTCAGCCTGACCCCACATTTACTGTCCACGCAGAGATGGAGCAGACTTGCTGAACACGCTGATGCTGATAATGATCACAGCACTTCCAGCCAAGCAGCAAAGCCCAGGACGTCTGCAGCAGTGCACGCATTTGGTGACACATGAACGGCTGAACCGCATCCCTGATGCTCCTAACCCTGACCCCTAACCCTAGCCCTGACCCTGACCCTGAAGGCCCAGCTCCTCCTGTGTTGGAAACGAATGTTTGAACCTCATTCAGACATTCAGGACAGTTTACTAGGTGCAGTCAAATGATCAGAATCATTGTAAAGCCGGGCTCAGGGGTAACTTTGGTTCATCTTGTCAAAATGAAATATATAAAGTTTCAGGTCAATATCTGAGAGATGGGGTCAGTAGCATTTTTGAAGTCATAGAAAATAAAGATATAAATTATATTTAAACAGATTTATTGGCATGTTCTCATCATTTCTACCATAGATCATATTTATAAACTCAGGTTCATAGCAATTCAAAAATTTAATTTACAGAAGCTTAAAAATCTTTTTCTTTTTTAAGTTTTGGCACTGTCAACAGGTCCAGGTGGCATCTTTGTGACCCCCTTATTTCATGAAAGGGGTGGGGGGGGACCTGTTTGATTTTAAAGGACAGAGATAATGAAACTCTTCCAGTGGGAAGGGTTTCAAAGTTCATCTGAAAGGGGTGAAATGATGGATAACTGGACCTCTTTGAATTCATGAATTTGATATTGATGGACAGCTTGTAGCAGGGTTGTTATAGTTAACGAAAACAAAGGAAATAACAGAAACTAAAAATGAAAAAACATTGTCCTTAACTGAAATAACTAAAAAATAAATCAAAAGGAAAAAACAATAACTAACTAAAACTGAATTGTGAGTTTACAAAACTAACTAAAACTAACTGAAATTATAGATATTGTCATTTTTTTAAAAGCATTTTTTCCGCTCTCCAGAATGTCAGCAGATTCCTGGAGGGAGACTGCTGAAACTATCGGGATGGATGTGAGGGAATGAAGAAAGTGAACAAACAGGGGCAAAGATGTTTGCAGCCAAAAAACTGAGCACAAAGAGGGAGGACCAAAAACACCAGCACACAACCTCAAGGTAATTAACACACAATCCAGCTACACAAGCATAAATGCAGACATGAGGTCCGTAGGTTGTGTACAGAGGCCACAAAGACCCTGAAGTCTAATTAGGAGCGTCTAACCAAGCTAGCTCCAAAACAGAAGCAGCTTCAGGTGGAGAACATCAGGATGCAGCTGGATTTGACCTTTGACTCCTTCAAAGAGTTTGTTTGTGTCAAACACCACATGTAGGTGTTGTTAATCTGCTGCACTGATGCTGAACTTTATTGGAGTTTATTGTAGAGTTTATAGAGTTTTGGAGTTCATATTTTTCTTTGTTTCTCCCTGTTGGTGTTCATGTGTGTCCTTAATGTTACACACATTTAGCATGTAGTGCTGCTGTCTGTGAACAGCTGGTTGTTGAATAGATTTCTTTAAAGGTACCTGATTAAGTATGAAAATACTGAAATTAATACTGAAACTGACTAAAACTAAGCATGAAACCAAAAATAAAAACTAATAAAAATGAGCAAAACCGCTCTGAAAACTAATTAAAACTAAACTATGATGTAAAATCCAAAACTATTAGAACGCTGGCTTGTAGATGATTGGGAATAATGGGAATAATGTAAAATAAGGTAAAGATGGTTTATTTTCAGCTGAAATGTAGCCGTGTGGGTCGCTGCAGGTAAACAGTCAGCTGGACCGACCACATCTAAACGTTTATGAACTTTAAGATTTCAGAATACTCGCTGATGCTGGGGTCAGGGTTGATGTTGTATATATCGGGAATTTCATAAACTTTAATTTGGTGTGAGAATCTTTAAAATGCCAACAAGCACACCTGAACAGTGGAAGTTGAGCCACCCGACCGGTTCTGTAGCTGTTAGCTCAGTGCTGCCTGCAGCTACATTTACAGACTCCACTGCATCCCCATCAGCTCTTGAAGCATCACCTGTGCTGCCTCTCACTGCTCCGAATGGCTGTTGATTTTGAATAACGTTCCTAAATCCTGAGTTTCCCGTGAATTTTCTCAGATTCCTCACTCATCAGCTCGTTTGGGATCGGACGGTCTGTGCTGCTCTCGGTCATCTGGACTGTAATGAACTGGCTGCTCATACATGTGTGCAGATTAATCTGCTCCAACACAAACTGCTTCATTAATCCATTCCCTCCACAGGTTCAGGCCACAGCTCTGTAAGGTAAGATCTGTGCAGCATCACAAAGAGGACCTCATCGGTCAGCAGGAGCTCGTGTTTGTGCATCTTTTTCATAAAGCACATCCTCTGGGTCATTCTAATGTCTAAAAAGGGCTCCTCAGATTTAAGCTGTCCCTTCATGTCTGAGCATCTCTGGGTCCTACTGGTTTTATTGCTGTCATTTCATAAGCACAACAATTAAAAGAAATTGGGAGAGTAATCGATGATGGAATGATTTGGTTTTCTTTACTCAGTCGGGCTGAACCTACAAGCCCCGCCGCTCTGAGGTGGCCGTCTGCACTCGGGGCCATAAATAGCAGCAGGTGACGACAGAGAGTCGGTTAAAGTGAGGAAAACAAATGAGCGGCAGCAGGAAAGGAGACAGCAGGTAGAGAGGGAGCGCAGGCAGACGGTAATCTGTACAAAATAAATTGGTCGTGTCTTCACCTAAATACTGAGACCGTCTGACATTGGTAAGTAGGTTGCTGTAAAACTAGCGGGCCCTGAAGGAAAGCAGCTCAGCCCCCCGCTGCTCGCCGACTGAAGGAGGAACCGAGGGAAGTCCGGGGAGACGGCCGAGGAGAGGCACAGCGTAACTGCTGACTGGTGCTTTTCTAATATAAGGCCTCTGTGAGAGAGATCCCACGCTGATCGGACACAACCGCGCTTCTCTGACAAAATACCCTCTGATGGGCCCAAAGGAAACATGTCCACATGCTGAGTGAGAAGGGAATCACATCCCCATTAGAGGAAACAGAGACGTGTGTTTTAACGCGAGTCCTTATCTGAGGCGCAATCTGCAGAACCAGGAACAGTCCTCGGAGAACAATTAGGACGGAGCGCTGCAGCAGCCTGAGAGCGGAGCTTTCTGCAAGTCAGATTTCAAGGTTCAAGAATCACGGAGAGCTGAATCTGCTGAAAGCTTCACAACTCTCTGAGCCTGCCTTCAAATAACTGTCTGCTCTGCACACAGGAGCCAGTCCTCCTGTGTGCAGAGCCAAAACGGCTTCAGTGCAAGCAGGAAGGCCACAATCTGCAGTCCTTAAAGACCCAGGCGTGCGCGGCATGTTGCATGGCGACACATGGAGTCCAAGGTGGGTTTCCACCCACAAATATGAAAACTGGAACCAAATACTGAGAAAAATTAACGAGAAACAAAATGACTCGATGCTCTGATTTAGACACTTTTGTCTGTGCTGTTAAACCACAGAAGAAGAAGTTGTGACACCACAACCAAAGAAACTTAGTGAGGCAAAGCTAAACGCTCCACTTTGAGTCATGTGATTGAAGCAGCAGCCAATGAAAGTGAAGGAAATCCCGACCCTGAAGCGCTGGAGCCGTCAGCTCCACGGTGACGGCTGCCACGGGGCAGCCAGCGCCCCCAGCAGCTCCCATTAAGCATTAAACTGGGGGTGCTGGTTAGTGCTAGAGGTGGACAGGATGAGTTCCTTTTCTTCTTCTGCTCCCTTTAAGGCAGGGGTGGCAAACATAAGGCCTGGGGGCCAAAATCTGGCCCGCTGGTCGACTTTGGAAAATGTGAAGGACAGTGTAAATTTTGGACTTTTACCTGTTTTATAAATTTTCCACACTGCACCAGAGTCATAAAGTTAAAGATATGCAATTAAATATATATTTTCACTGTGTGTGTATAAAACTTTATGAACAAAAGGTTTGTTTGGTGTTTACAGGCCAGTCTGAGGATGGAGCTCTCTGAACTCTAACTTTACACTTTTATTTCTTACAATTTACAAGAAGAGAGCAGCCATGAGAGAAGGGCGCACTTTTCCTTTAAGAAAACCCTGCAGCGTGGAGGAAACCAGAACAGTTTTCTGCCTCTGAGGATGTAGGATGATTCACTGTGAGCCAGATGAAGAATCTCCTCAGCTCTTTGGTGATGCTCAGAGAGGACTTCATGCCTCGAGTCTACCACGAATGCTCACTTCGGGCTCTTCTAACTCATTTCCACAGGCTCCACCTCCCCGAGGCTCCATCATCACGCGGGGACCACAGCGAGGCGCTCAGTGTTTGTGCTCAGATGTGGCCTCGGCAGACGGCTGTCGGTGCTTCAGCGTGCTGCTCGCTTTCTGCCAGAAACTGACTGGCAGAGTTTCAACTTCACTTTGATATGACGGTGAAGGAAGTGTGAGCCTCGTGCGTGAGGCCGAGTCTGTGTGAGGACCCCGAGAGCTCGCTCTCATCTCTGTGTTCAAATCAAATGTGAGGATCTGTTTGATTTAAACATTTCTTCTTAATGTGAGCATAATTCACACTGTGATCACTGCAGTGCTGCATCAGGGCCACTGTAAGTAAAAATAAATGAGCCTGCACTGACCTCAGAAAATAAAACCCAACAAAATCATCAAATCCATATTTATTTTCCAGGATTAAAGCTGTTTCTCCTCATCTCTGCAGGCCTGCGGTGGAAGTCTGACTCGAGTTACAGCTCCAGGTAACACACCCATGTGGTTCACCTGGTAGAGCACCACGCACACAAGCCTTCATCCTCTTCATCCATCATGGGCACCAGTGTCATAGTCAGTTCTTCTGGTCCTATATTCATTTAGAGGCTTTCAGCACTTTTTGGTATCGATTTCATCATTTTGCTGTTGGACTCTGTGCTCTCTTATTTTTATGATGTGCTTCACATTCACAGACTGCTGAGGTAATCCTTTTAAAGGACATAATGTCTTGCTGCTATTATTTCCTTCCTGACCAACTGCTAATCCACATTTGGCCTCCAAACGACGACTTTTCCCACAGTTCAGTCTGAATTGGAACTCAGCATCACTACAGGCTCTTTAAAAATCGAAGCTTTCTTTGAAAGTTTAAAGTGGTGAGACAGCTGAACAGTAATCCCGATGCTTCTCAGAGATCTGCTAAAGAACACCGCATCGACCTGTGGCTGCTGATGCCTCCTGTCTGCCTAACTCCACCTGCTCCAACAGGATCTGTAGCTGTGATGTTACGGCACAGGGCTGCAGCCCTGGCTCGTCTCTGCGTGGACACACAGGCCGGTGTGACCAGGGGGTCTGATGCCTGCAGTGGGCTTGCTGGCTAAGCAGAGAGCAGCTTGATGCAGAAGACCAAACAGGACTGTTGTTGCTCTAACTGTTTGTTATCGGGTAACAGAGTTCCCGACTGACGCAGTCAAAGAAATGTCACCTTTCGCTCGACTATTTGATTTCTGTTCAGGAGCTGTCGACGGTGCACGCTGATGCAAATGCAGAGATTTGTTTTCAGCTGAGTGCATGGTGCACACGCTGACAGGCACTGCAGCTGAAATGTGATTTCATCCTCAAAAAAGAGACTGACTCTGCCTGATGGAGCATGCTGTGGAGGCTGTACGCTTTAGATGGGCCTTTTGATTTTGTGCTGACAATAAAGCTACGCTGAATATAACATCAGACTCTAGGAAAACTTTATTAAGACCGAGTCTTTTTCAGACGTCACAGCCAAGCTAGGCAGCAACTGAAAACAGAAAACTCAAATATAGAATCCCTGTTATGTATCATAAATTAATCTTCATTCATTCTTCACCCTGAAAACACAAGATTCCTTATAACCCAGTAACTGCCATGATAAATAAAACTGAATTATAATGATTAATCCTTAAAACGTACATTTTGTGAGTATGCTCTGCAAAAATGAACTAAAACTTCCACCATCAGGGGCAGCATTTTAGTGCACACGATGCCACAAACGCAAAAAAAGCAATTTACATATTTTTGCCCCAAACATCTGAATAATTACGGCGGTTGCAATTTAACAGTAATTCCAGTTTGTTGAGTCACTGTGTATTACCTTTTATAATAAACATGACATGAATATGAAGCAATTATAGCAGTGACAAGCCACATACAGTAAATCCCCACAGCCAAGCAGTGAGAGGAAAGTAGCTCGAATAAGCCTTTGTTATCAGGCTGCATCTACAGACTGGACAGGAGCATCATACAGATACCTGCTAATCAGTAACAGCCAATCAAATCCCAGCATCTCTCTCAGAGAACTGGAGCTCCGCCTTCTTGGACAGTCTGTTAGTCCAATGAAGCCACAGCAGAATAGAATAGGATAGAATAGAATAGAATAGAATGCCCTTGTCATTATATAGAATGTACAATGAGATTGGAGGGCCACTCCTGTTCAGTGCCATGCTGTAAAAACCTTTCTAAACACTTTCTAAAATACAAAATAAAATTTCTAAAAATATACAGAAAATAAAACAGAATTTATAAAAAAAATATATACACTGTAAAAAATAAAATGAGTGTATACATATAATAATGAAGATGGTGAGTATTGCACTAGTGAATGAATATTGGATATTACACAATATAGGAGTGATAGATATTGTTCAGTATAAATAATATAATATTGCACAGAGATGTGGGTGTCGCACAGTTAGAGTGGGTGAGTATGTGAGTTCAGGGTGGTGATTGCTCTGGTGAAGAAACTGTTCTTGAGTCTGTTTGTTCTGGCTTTGATGCACCTGTAGCGCCTGTCAGAGGGCAGCAGGTCAAACAGTTCAAAGCCAGGGTGTGAGCGGTCCTTGATGTTTTTGGCTCTGCTGAGGCAGCGGGAGGTGTAAATGTCCATCAGGGAGGGAAGAGGGTATCCAGCGATTCTATTTGCTGTAGTGACTACCCTCTGAAGCCTCGCCCTGTATCCCTCATTGCAGCTGCAGTGCCATACTGTGATACAGTACATCAGCAGGCTCTCAATGGATGAGCAGTAGAAGGACCCTCAGGAAGTGAAGTCACTGCTGAGCCTTCTTGATAACAGCTGTGATGTTATCTGACCAAGAGAGATCAGCAGAGATGAGGACACCAAGAAACCTGAAGGTGTGGACCCTCTCCACACACTCGCCATGATGATCTCTTTGGTTTTCATGGTATTCAGTGCCAGGTTGTTCTCTGAACACCAGGTTGTCAACTTCATTACCTCCTCTCTGTAGGCTGCCTCATCTCCCCTTGCGATGAGTCCGATCACTGTGGTGTCATCAGTGAATTTGATGACAAGGTTGTTATTGTTGGCCGGCAAATTATTGGTCAGATAATTGTATTAAAAATGCTCCAAAAGCCACAAACACAGTCCACAGGTCCAGTTCAGGGACTCCAGTTAGCTGAGGTGAAGCCTAGCAGACAACTAGCAGCTACAGCCGCCTGTGTTGCCATCCACCTGTCAGTCAGAGAGGCCACGCCCCCAATTATGCATACTTTATTTAAACAGGTGAGTCATAGAAACATCCTCCACCTGTACAGCTGTAATGAAGGGGGGGGGGTTATCTACAGAGACCAAAGCAGTTTCTGTATCAGCTGTAAACATGTTTGTTTCTGCTGGAAAATTTTAATATGGGAGTCTGAGGACTGACTCACTGTGGCGCCTGTGCTGGACACCAGAGGAACTGCAGGATTTGAGGGTTTGGTTGCTGCTTGGTGAGCAATAAATTACAGTGTCACCTGCATAAAAGTATCATTAAACAGTGACTGAGATGACAGATATAAATTAAATCAGAGGTCCAAGGACGAATCCCTGTGGCACACCATTTATGATGTTAAGGAACCTGGTAGTGCAGACTGCACTCTAATCAAAACTATAAACTGAATTATTTAAACAAAACACAACTTAAACAGTAGAAGTGTGCCAGTCTGAATAATGAAATATGGTTTTATGACCATATCTAAAAGGATGATCAAGCTTCAGGGCCTGAAAAGTGCAGACAGGGGCATCTCCTCTGGTTGTAACAAGGAGTCTGACTGTACAGAGGTCGGTGAGCTGATCTGAGCTCAGTAGCTCTTTCCTGGTGAGTTTATGGTTTCAGATCTTACTCAGTAAAACATGAAGTTTATTTTGCATGTTATGGTCAGGGAGGAGCAGGAAGCTGGGGGCTGATAAAGCTGGAGCCATCTTGTGACTGAACTGATGAGCATGCAGTGACTCTCAGTTTCCACTCCTCACCTCTGGTTTCAAAACGCCACGTTGGCAACAAAAAAGCAGCTCGAGCTTTCACAGCAGGATGAGTTACTGGGTGACATCACAGTGACTGCATCTATGAGTTTAGCAGGAATGTGTGTAAATCTGTCTGTTCTTACCTGTAAATCGGATTCTGACCGTGTCTGTCGTCTAAAGGCAGAAGGACACTATAAATCTCCATCCTCTAACTGTGCTGCTTGCCTGCAGACTGCTGACTTTACTCTTATTAAATCATGAATTGCTACAAAGTCACCTCACACACCTCTGCACAGGTAGGTGCACTGCTGAAAGCTTATCACCATGGAGCTGAGAACACTTCCACAGGAAGAGAGCGCTCTGCTTTGCATGCAGCAGAACGTACAGTGACCTGTGGATGAGTGTGTGCACACTGAGCCAGTGATGGGTGAACAGCTGAGCTTACTGAACAGTTTATGCTGACCATCTGCAGAGCGACACCCTGGGAAATTAAATAAGCAAACACTGTTAATTAGTAGAAGAGAAGTACACAGACTTCTCAGCGCTTCCTGTCATCTTTCCCTGTGCTAAACACAGAGGAAGAAAATCCACACATGTGATAACTGCAGCAGCAGTTTAGAGATCGAGCTTTTAGGTGAAACTAGAGGATATTAGAGATATGGTTCAGGCCATCATTTTAAACTCTGAACACTGAGCTGCAGTCTGCACATTCAAATCACTGCAGGCTGTTTTGGGAAGGCTCCATTTTATGGATAGATAAACATTTTAGTGTGGGCAGAGGCCCGAAACAGAGAGAACAAGATGTGCATGTGACCAGCTAACGGCCGACTTTCCAGTATGTGTCCAGTTTATCCAAAACATGCCCGCTTTGAAATCTGCTCCATGTTTTTGGAGATTGGTATGCCCACATGAGGACCAGGGGTCACTTACAGCTGAATGATAAACACTACTGTCTACAATCAGCGTGCACACACCTGAAGGATCTGCATGAGAAAAGAAAGTGAGACCTCTTGATTTAACAAACAGTGCTGGAGGTGGAGGGATGTATGCACTTCCTTCTCTTCATGAAAGTGGACGTAAGGGTCAGCTACAGTGGAGTGAAGTAACATCTAACCAGAGGATTTGTGAGGATGTTTAAGCTCAAACACAATAATAAGAATCACGGGCCAGCTCTGAAGCCAAAGACAGACTGCAGGGACAGCAGGGCCTGTGAGAGCTCGACAGGACACAAATCAGCCAAATACAGAGCAGCAGCAGCCTGCAGGGATCAGCAGAAGAGCAACTCATGTGTGTGTGTGCGTGTGTGCGCGCATGTGTGTGTGTGCACGAGTGCTTGTGACTGTGTGTCTAAACCAGGCTCAGCTCCAGGCAGTAAGCAGCATTCGGAGCACAGAATTAACTCTACCTGGTACCTGTGTACAACCTTACAGGCTGCATCAGCACAGTGCACCCCCTAACCATCTGCTGCTGCATTCACAAACTACATGAGACTTTTAAAGAGGCACAAAAGGAGGATTATTCACATTCAATCACATCACACACCGAGCAGCATCAGTGCTGGGCTTAAACGGGGCATCGCCCCAGGTGGATCCGCTGACAGGTGGGCACCTCTGGGCTCCTCACCAATCAGCAGCAGGTGCAGCCATGAGGCAGAGTGATTGACAGTGGTGTCACAGAGCCAATCAGAGTCAAGGGACTGCCAAGCAGAATCTACATTTAAGCCAAAACATTGGTGAGTTCAGCACATGGCAGCAAAAACAGCCACGGCTGGAACTGCAGAGCAAAGAGATCTGCATCACTTTTTAAAACTGCAAAACAGAAGACTGTGTTCTTTATATGGCCTTCAGGTTATCTTAGTACTATAAAGAATAATGCCCAGTTGAATATTATACACATACTGTTTCTATGTTTACATAAGAAATTCCTGAAAGAGTTCATAGATCCATAAAGAAGTTGAATGAAGCAATGATGCAATAAAAGGAAGAAATGTTGTGACCTTATGCTGTTTTAGCCTCAGCTGATATCAGCCCCAAAGTTCAGTTACTGCTAAATACATCATTCATTGTTTGATGAGATTAACTGTAGCTGGACTTGAGCTGCAGCCTACAAGACTTCCTCTTCAGGCTGGAAGTGAGGAATAAACTCCACACCATCCTGCTCTCCTTTTTCATTTCCGAACCAAGGAGGAAGCAAACATCTGCACTCAGTGCTGGGACTACAGACGGTATAAAAGATGGATGCAGCTACTGTGACATCACCTGTTGGTTTCTGAAGTTCCATTTTGAAGCCTCGGGATAAGCATTAGATTAGATTAGATAAAACTTTATTAGTGTAGCTGACACCGAAATGTGTTGGAGTGGCCACAAGGGGGCAGAGTGACTGCTGAGGTGAGGTGAGGGCTATGAAGAAGAACAAATCAGGTCTTCTAGTCCTCACCTGCCTGCAGTGAGTATCTGTGCCTTATGTGTTTGGTCGGTGTGGCTCCAGGTTTCCGGGTTCTGCCTTCTTTATTATAGTGATGGGAAGGTCGGCTCTTTTCAGAGAGCCGGCTCTTTCGGCTCCCAAACGGCTCCTCAGATTGTAGTTAAAAAAAAAATGTGTAAAATGAATTACTTTTCCTCATCATTCCTGCATGTAGCCTCTATGTAAAGCACAGCTTCCTCTTGCTGTTTCCTGCAAAGTTTGCTCAGAGACCGGAGACGCGCCCTCTGTGTTTGATCTGTGTGGATGCACTGTGTGGTGTGTCCCACCCTGTTGCTCCGTGTAGATTGGTTAAGACGTGTGGCGGAATCTGCCAATCATGTGCCGCTTCCACACACAAAAACAAAACAAAACGACGAACAAAAAGAAGAAAGAAATGACTCATTATGAGGAGCCAGCTCCCGTCGTTCACTTCAAAGAGCCGGCTCTTAGAGCCGGATCGTTCGCGACCGACCCATCACTAGTGGAACAAGGTGTGTTTACTTTGTGACAAAGTGTGGGATTTTTATGGTTTAAGTTTCTGAGTTCAATATTATTGATAACAATGTTGTTTATTGCATATTTTGTAATATTTTGTTTTGTTTAAAACTGAGTTTTTTTGAGTAGTCCCTTTTCTGCATTTTGTGAGCTTGTGTAAGTTTATAGACTTAATCTCTTTTTTCCCTTTGTATTTTATCAAAAGTTTTCACGGTGCACAACAAAGTTGTTAAAATGGAAATAAAGAGTTAAGCACCTGTTGAGACTCTCCAATTATTGACCCAAGGGCAGCTACAAGTAGATAAAACTTTTAATCCACTGTGATGGAAAAACGAGGAAGAGCGGGATAGCGTAGGGGCAACACTACCAACTTTAGAACAACAGTAAGGGTCCTCAGGCTAGAGTTGGACAGCTCCAGCCCCTGACATGATTCACTCCTACTGACTAAAGAAGCTGACTGCACTCCACAAGTGCCTGGCAGCACAAATGAACCAGCTACATGAGAAGCTCGAGAGGATGTGGAAGGTGAAGACGACAGTGGTCCTGTGGTAATCGGAGTAAATGACAAGTCTTTGCAGACACATCAGCATCTGCCTCACAAAACTACCACAAACCACAACTAGGCAACAACAATCACACAGGTGTTTGATGCTGCACCCTAGCAACAGCCAGTGACCACTTGGGGAATGGTTATTTTTCCCTAGCAGCGGAGGTTGCCAGGGGGTTGCTGTGTGACCAAGGCCTTGACCTAATCTCTGCAAACTCCAACCTCATGACACTCAGTGCATCATGGCTTCAGGTTTGCTGAATTTTCAAGCAGAAAGTTGCATCAGATGATTTGACTGATTTCTTAGAGATAAATAGACTGGGGTATCATCTGCATAGCAGTGGAAAGCCGAGTCAGTCACTCCCACAGATCGCATGAAAGACGGACATGGCATTTTGAAACCTGATGCAATGAGTGAGGAGTAGATCTGACTGTGAAACCACCGGCTCATTGGCTAATAACTTGTCAATCGCAAACTCACCAGGATTGAAGCACTTCTGTGTTGGTTTCAGAAATTAAAGCTATATCTATCTTTTATACCGTCGATCACTCCCTAACTAACCAGGGTTATCACCAACAAACTAAACTGCAGTCATAACCACACCAATCACAGAGCAGCTGAAAAGACCACAAAACCGGCTGCTCCACCATATTAACATCCATCTTTACAACTTGGAAAAAAGGCAACTGGACTACTTTAGGTTTGTGAAGAAGTTCCACTTCATCCAAAAAATGTCTTCACTACCGTGAACTGGATAACTGAGAATCTACACAGATATTATATTAGGCACAGTGTCAGCCCATACACCACTAAGCAAGTCCACAAAAAGATGAATGCATTCTCTAAATAACTGGATGAAAATGATTGTCTCTGCATCGTTTCTCCATCTCCTAATGTCCATGTCCTCACTCGTTTCCTCCAAACTCCCCTAAACACTGATGCCTTTATCAGAAAATGGATACCCCAACCAACATTTTAAATGCAAATTGTTAAATAATCAGCAAATGAGGTTTGGACCAACAGTCATATGTTTAGGACTTCAACATGTGAGCAGATGGAACCGCCTCCATTACAGGGTTTTGGCAGCTCACACTATGACTTTTCTTCTTTAAAAACAGTGGTAATAGAAACACCCAGTGACACTGCTCTCTGTGCAGATAATGACATTACCATCCATCCTGACCCGTCATGGCAGCTCCACCGTGACAGCCCATTCCCACATCAGGAAATTCTTCCTGGTGCCTTTTTACACTGTGTGCTGCTATGGTCTGCCTTCTGCTCAGGTCACGGGGATCCAAACTCATTTTAAATACAAAGACCTCACATGAAGCCAGGATGTGTTTTACCACGTGTTCTTCTCTCACTGCTGCCAACATGTACAATTTTTCTTTTAACCTTTATTTATACAGGCAGTCCCATTGAGACTCAGTGTCTCATTTGCAAGAGAGACCCGTTTCCAAAACATAATAAATTTACAACAATAAAATAATACAATAAATAGTAAGTAAAATACCAAATGTTTACATAGTCATATAAAACAAGAACAAGGTCCCAGTGATGATGTAACAAAATTGTTTTTAAGTATTTTAAAGTCAGTGGGTGAGATCATTTGCGAGAGCTGCAGGCCTTCTGTAGTGTGCTCCATGAAGATGGAGCAGAAAAGGAGAGAGCCTTTTTACCAAGCTCTACGAACTGAGGGAACAGCGAAGGTAAGAAGTTTCTGAGGACACAGATTGTGACTACTTTGTTTACATAGGATGTAGCCTGATAAATAAGAAGGGACTAAACCAAAACAGATTTATAGATAAAATGAAACCAATGAACCATCCTGCATGAGGTCAATGGGAGGAAGTCATGAGGATGTGTTGTTACATGCTCTTCTTCCATAGCAAAGGGCCAGTTCCACGAATTTTCACCACTATGATAAGACATGGCACATTTGTTCAAGTGGCAGGAATAAACTGGTCAAATTTTGGGTTAGAGCATTCTTTTCCCCTTTGGGGTATTCAGCACAGGAACTGCACGACTCCAGCTAATACACCGGAAGGTCCATCAGCTACTGCAGTCAAAGTTTCATCCACATCGGGCACAAAGCTTCAAAGATTTTCATAAAATCAACAAAATGAAAAAAAATGTAATGAGTCTGTTTCCCCTGATTCATGTTGTGTGACAAGGGTCTGACTGATAAACAGCATTTGGAGCCAATTCTGCCGTCTGTGCTATTAAACAGCTGGACAAGGAGTCATGAACTGATGGGACTTCAAGGATAATTGCTTGATTTCAGCCTGCTGTACTTCCTGATGATGTGCCTTTACTGGCACACACTGATGCCAGGATCACACACACATGCCACCAACAAGTAGCCGTCATTATACTTGGACTTTTTTCAGGCCCACTTTCTAGGCATTCGTTTACCAATACAGGGTCACATTTTATAGTTTAAAAACTGCAGTTAGCAGTGAGAAGATAAAGTTAATTGGGGGGTGGGGTGAAAATGTTTGGAGCAAACCAAACTAATCATCAGTACAACACACCACACAAAGAAAAGGGAACAAACTAGCAACAAATACCCCTCCCTGCCAGCACCCCCCAGTTATCAGTCAGGAGATGGCTGAGGTTAATATAGTGCAGACTAAGCCCTGGATTATGCTTCTGAACCAGGTCTTTGCAGGGCCCATGTATGTAACTGAAAATCCCCTCTGAACCCTATGCCCAACCTACGCCGCAACCTACGGCGCAACCCAATGGCGCAAACCAACGAGCACCTTTCAAGAAATGTAACTGCAGGTACCACGTAGGGTTCAGAGGGGTTCTTGGTTACGTACCTAGGCCCCGCAAAGACCTGATGCTGATGCATAATTCAGGCCTAAGCTGAAGAAGCACCTGGAAACCAACTGAAAGAACTGTTATCTACTTCACAAGAGCTCTGGATGTAAACTGGAGGCATCAAGATCATTTGTTGGACTTTGTGAATGTGTCTGATAAGGATGGATGCAAGTTACTTCTGACTGGGTTAACGTGTCCAAAGGTCTGCTTCAATCCTGTTATACCAAAATCTGAGATTGTTACTCATTCTTTTATGTCATCGCCTGCAGCGTGTCCAAAACGTTGCTGCAAAGCTCCTGACCACATCCTCCAACTGCCCCATATCATACCTCTGCTGATCTCACTGCACTGGCTCCATATTAAACACAGAATTTAAAGCTCTGGTTGTCACCTGCAGGGCTCTGCACAGCAAATCATGGACCTGAACTTTTGCTGCTCTCTCAGGTCTTCTGATCAGGGCTTGTTATCCATACCAAGATCCAGACTAAAACCTAAACGTGGCAGAGGCTTTGCAATCATGGCCCCACACTTTGGACCTCACTACTCTGCAGTCTACAGTCTGTGAGCTCAGTGGACTCCTCCAGAACGCAGCTGCACTTACCTTTTCAAGCATTAGTGTAGCATTTGACTTTATTTCATTGTGATGTCCTGGTGTCAACATGGCTTTGGTATGTTGGTTTTATTTCATGTGAAGCACCATGCTTCACATGAAAAGCTACCCTGTACAGATACGATCACAGGTGTGCCACAGGTTTGCCTCGTACACAAAGTGTGTGAAAAACACTGAAACAAAGGGAGATGGCAGATCCTGTGGGCATGCACCTTCAGCTCTACATTAACCGCAACACAACCAAACAGTGGTGATAAATTATGAAGCTGAACTCATTCCCAGGAAAGTGCTTCAAGCCAGAGAAAGCTCAGTAAATAAGTGTAAGCTCCGAACATCGACCTTAGAGGTGGGAACAAGGCTGAGCTGCACTGTCGGCACATGCTAAACAAGCTGTTTCACAAACTACAAGATGCTACGTTCAGTTCTCTCCTTCCAAGTGTTTTTACCTGTTTAGGTTGACAACATTTCACACAGGCACCGATGTGAACCTGGTGAAATCATTTTACAAACACTGTACTAAAGCGCTTTGATTTAACTTCATATTCACTGGAAACCATGAAAGAAGTTCTGTTTGATGTTCTGAGATGAAACCAAGACTGAAACTTTTTAATCTGCACACCAGGAGGCTGGAATCGAAATGGTATCCGGTTTCTTCTTCAGTCTCCTCACTGAACCGTGAGCTCTAGACCGACAATGGGAGCTGCATGAAGTAAAATAGCAGCGTGTAAGCTGTTATTAGTCTGCTTCCTCAGGCTTTCTGAAATGAACCGAAGGTCAGCTCAGCTCTTTTTGTTTGTATCCTCTGTTTTATCCTCATGGATGACACGTGTATTCATCCAGCTTCTTGCAGTTTAACACCAGGTTTCAGAGTGTAAGGTGACTGTGTGTGTGTGTGTGTGTGTGTGTGTGTGTGTGTGTGTGTGTGTGTGTGGGCGCGCGCGCAGTGCGTGTAAGATGCTACTGCTCAGCAGAAAAATGGCTGAGAGATGAATGTTGCCTCTGACCTGATCTGAGTCTCTGTGGACTAATACCCAAACAGCTAATACACACACAATCTGTTCACGCAGGCGTTTTCTCTCTCACTGCCACGCACACAGACAGGCACCAGTTAAGAGACACACACTCATGTTTCCAGCAGCAAATACCTCTTTCTCCAGCTGTCAGATCGTGGTGATGTATAGTTACTGCATTTGTCCTGTGAGCTGCTTTTCCTGGTAACTGTTACAGTTAGACTGGCCTAAGCTGTTTCTGCAGATGTGCTGTGGAGGTCGTTGGACCACGCTCAGTGTCGGTGATCCAGGGAGTGTATCACACTGTTGGCTGGTTTACTGAGTATATTAAAAACCAATGGATTATGAGCCAATTAAGCTCAGGAGCGTAGTTTCGTGGTCAGGCTTTAATGTGAGACTGCATCAGTCATAAGCATTAGTCATGCTTGAAGGTGACAGCACTCTGCAATGGAGGAAGCTAGGTGACACAGCTGCTGTAAGAGGACTCACAAAACCACCAACAGCTTTAACAAATGTAACTATAACCTGAGCCATGGTCTTCTCTAGAAACGCACTGATCCAATGTGTGGATCAGAAATCCGTCATATCAGGGATCAGAGGTCGACTTAGGGATCTGACTACGGCACGCATCAGCATCACAGATGCTATAAAAGCTGGATGTAGCTTGCGTGATGCCACCTATTGGTTTCACTGGTGAAGCCTTGAGTGTGGCTGAGCCCAGTAACTCAGCAGGAGAGTGTTTCCCATGGTCACTGCAGCACGTCGTTCTCCCAAAAGATTCTTTATGACTAGAGAGCTATTCTACCACCTGTCTTTGCTCCCTAACTAACCACAGAGAAACCACTCACAGCGAGAGAAGGAAAGGAGCTCGACAACAGTGTAAATAATTAAATTCACTTTTATATAACACCAAATCACAACAACAGTCACCTTGAGGTGCTTTATATTGTAAGGTAAAGACCCTACATTAATTACAGAGAAAACCCAACAGTCAAAACGACCCCCTATGAGCAAGCACTTGGCGACAGTGGGAAGGAAAAACTCCCTTTTAACAGGAAGAAACCTCCAGCAGAACCAGGCTCAGGGAGGGGCAGTCATCTGGAGTGGCCAGCTGGGGCTGAGTGGAGAGAGACAGGACAAAAGACATGCTGTGGAAGAGAGGCAGAGATTAATAATAATGATTAAATACAGAGTGAAGTATAAACAAGTAAATAAAGGTGAATGAGAAGAAACAGTGCATTATGGGACCCCCCTCAGCAGCCTAGGCCTATAGCAGCATAACTAAGGGGTGGTTCAGGGTCGTCTGATCCAGCCCTAACTATAAGCTTGATCATAAAGGAAAGTTTTAAGCCTAATCTTAAAAATAGAGAGGGTGTCTGTCTCCTGAATCCAAGCTGGGAGCTGGTTCCACAGATGAGGGGCCTGAAAGCTGAAGGCTCTGCCTCCCATTCTACTTTTAAGTATCCTAGGAACCACAAGTAAGCCAGCAGTCTGAGAACAAAGTGCTCTATTGGGGTGATACGGTACTATGAGGTCTTTGAGATAAGATGGGGCCTGATTATTCAAGACCTTGTATGTTAGGAGAAGGATTTTAAATTCTATTCTAGATTTAACAGGGAGCCAATGAAGAGAAGCCAAAATGGGAGAAATATGCTCTCTCCTTCTAGTCCCTGTCAGTACTCTAGCTGCAGCATTTTGGATCAGCTGAAGGCTTTTCAGGGAGTTTTTAGGACAGCCTGATGATAATGAATTACAGTAGTCCAGCCTAGAAGTAATAAATGCATGGATTAGCTTTTCAGCATCAGTCTGAGAAAGGATGTTTCTAATTTTATAAATATTGCGCAGATGTAAAAAAGCGGTCCTACATATCTGTTTAATATGTGCTTTGAAGGACATATTCTGGTCAAAAATGACTCCAAGATTTCTCACAGTGTTACTGGAGGCCAAAGTAATGCCATCCAGAGTAAGTATCTGGTTTGACACTGTGCTTCTAAGATTTGTGGGGCCGAGTACAAGAACTTCAGTTTGATCTGAATTTAGTAGCAGGAAATTCGAGGTCATCCAGGCCTTTATGTCTTTAAGACATTCCTGCAGTTTAACTAACTGATGTGTGTCATCTGGCTTCATGGATAGATAAAGCTGAGTATCATCTGCATAACAATGGAAATTGATGCAATGCTTTCTAATAATACTGCCTAAGGGAAGCATGCACAATGTAAATAAAAATGGTCCTAGCACAGAACCCTGTGGAACTCCATAATTAACCTTAGTGTGTGAAGACGACTCCCCATTTACATGAACAAATTGGAGTCTATTAGATAAATATGATTCAAACCACTGCAGTGCAGTACCTTAATACCTATGGCATGCTCTAATCTCTGTAATAAAATGTTATGATCAACAGTATCAAAAGCTGCACTGAGGTCCAACAGGACAAGCACAGAGATGAGTCCACTGTCAGAGGCTGTAGGAAGATCGTTTGTAACCTTCACTAATGCTGTTTCTGTACTGTGATGAATTCTGAAACCTGACTGAAACTCTTCAAATAAACCGTTCCTCTGCAGATGATCAGTTAGCTGTTTTACAACTACTCTTTCAAGGGTTTTGGAGAGAAAAGGAAGGTTGGAGATTGGCCTATAATTAGCTAAGACAGCTGGGTCAGTGATGGCTTTTTAAGTAGCGGTTTAATTACTGCCACCTTGAAGGCCTGTGGTACAGAGCCAACTAATAAAGACAGATTGATCATATTTAAGATTGAAGCATCAATAACTGGAAAGACTTCTTTGAACAGTCTAGTAGGAATGGGATCTAATAAACATGTTGATGGTTTGGAGGAAGTAACTATTGAAGTTAACTACAAAAGATCAACTGGAGCCAAAGAGTCTAAACAAATACCAGCAGTGCTGAAAGCAGCCGAACATGAAGATAAACCTTGGAGATAGTTTTGAATAATTTTTCCTCTAATGTCTAAAATTTTATTTGTAAAGAAATCCATGAAGTCATTACTAGTTAAAGTGAAAGGAATACTGGGCTCTACAGAGCTCTGACTCTTTGTCAGCCTGGCTACAGTGCTGAAAACGAAACCTGGGGTTGTTCTTATTTTCTTCAATTAATGATGAATAGTAAGATGTCCTAGCTTTATGGAGGGCTCTTTTATAGAGCAACAAACTCTTTTTCCAGGCTAAATGAGTATCTTCTACTTTAGTGAGACGCCATTCCCTCTCCAGCTTACAGGTTATCTGCTTTAAGCTGCGCGTTTGTGAATTATACCACAGAGTCAGGCACTTCTGGTTTGAGGCTTTCCTTTTCAGAGGAGCCACAGTATCCAAAGTCGTACGCAGTGAGGATGTAAAACTATCGATGAGATAATCTACCTCAGTGGGAGCAGAGTTTAGGTAGCTGCTCTGCACTGTGTTGGCACATGGCACTGAAGAGCATAATAATGAAGGAATTAGATCCTTAAACTTAGTTACAGCACTTTCACAAAGACTCCTACTGTAATAAAACGTATTCCCCACTGCTGTGTAATCCATTAAAGTAAATGTAAATGTTACTAAGAAATGATCAGACAGGAGGGGGCTTTCAGGGAATAATGGTAAGTAAATTTAAATTTGAACCTGTGGATCTGACTTTCCTACAGGATATATTTGAACATATTAAGCCATCGGGCTCACCTCATGATCCTATTCCTCCTCATTTTCTTAAGGAAGCATTTTCTACTGTTGGTCAGTCTATTCTTACTATTGTAAACAGTAGCTTGTTGTCAGGTGCTGTTCCTGTGAGCTTTAAGCACGCAGTGGTGCAGCCTTTTCTTAAGAAACCCAGCCTTGACCAGACTGTCTTGGCAAATTTTAGGCCCATTTCTAAACTGCCTTTTCTTTCTAAAGTACTAGAGAAAATTGTCCTTTCCCAGATCAAGCCCTTTTTAGATGAACATAATATTATGGAGGTTTTTCAATCTGGTTTTAAATCCCAGCATAGCACAGAGTTGGCCTTGGTGAGAGTCATTAATGATATATTTACGGCTCCTTGACCTAACCACTGCTTTTGATACGGTAGACCCCAGTATTTTATTCTCTCGTTTACAAACCCAACTTGGTTTTCATGGTACCGTATTAAAATGGTTTGAGCCATGTCTGTAAAAACTGCTGATGCTGAATCTTCATCCGCTCCTTTACTTTGCGGGGTTCCACAGGGCTCAATCCTTGGTCCACTACTTTTTTCTCTCTGCTTCCCTTGGGCTCAATACTCAGAAAGCATGGGATTTATTTCCATTGTTATGCTGACGACAGTCAAATATATATGTCCCTAAAGAAAGGTGCCCTCTCGATCGAGCCATTATTGTGATATCTTGAGGATATCAAAGCGTGGATGGCCTTATATTTTTTAATTTTAATGAAGAAAAAAACAGAAGTGATGGTGTCTTGTCCGAGTAGTGCACATGATATATCCACAATTGACCTGGGGCCTCTGGTGTCCTATTTAAAGCTGACTGTTTCTAACCTGGGCTTTAAAATTGATCTGAAATTAGATCGCCAGGTTGGGGCAATGGTTCAGTCTTGTTTTTATCATTTACAGCAGTTAGCAAAGGTTAAGCTACTTCTTTTAAAGCAGCATTTTGAAATGGTGATTCATGCCTTTATTACAACTAGGCTTGATTATTGTAACACTCTTTAATTTGGAAACAGTCATTCCTCCCTTAAGCGTCTGCGGTTAGTTCAGAATGCTGCTGCTCGACTGGTCTGCCTGGTGTTAGAAGGAAGGAGCATATTACTCCTATCCTGGCTTCCCTGCATTGGCTGCCAGTACATTTTAGAGTTCAGTTTAAGATTCTTTTACTTGTGTTTAAATGTTTGCAGGAGCTGGCTCCATCCTATCTTTCTGAGCTACTTAATTCATATCTCCCAGACTTGCTGCCTCAGATCAGCTGATCCTAGAGGTACCGAGGTCAAAATTGAAGCACAGAGGAGATAGAGCTTTTTGTTGCTCCTAAATTATGGAATGACCTGCCATCTCATATTAGGAGTGCCCCTTCATTGTCAACCTTTAAAACCCTTCTTAAGACACATTTTTATTCTTTGGCCTTTAATACAAATTGAGATTCTTATTGTCTGTTTTTATTGCTTTTGTTTGTGTTCTTGGTGTTTTTCTTGTTTTATTGTGCAGTTCTTTGTTGCAGTTTCTGTTTTTAAAGTGCTTTAAAAATTAATAAAGTGAAAGTCTTCAGGTTCTATGCCATATGTCAGGACAAGATCCAGAGTATGATTAAAGTGGTGGGTGGGCTCCTTTACATTTTGAGAGAAGCCAATTGAATCTAATAATAGATTAAATGCAGTGTTGAGGCTGTCATTTTCAGCATCTACATGGATGTTAAAATCACCCACTATAATGATTTTATCTGAACTGAGCACTAAATCAGATAAAAAGTCTGAGAAATCAGACAGAAACTCTGATTAAGGACCAGGTGGATGATAGATAATAACAAATAAAACAGGTTTTTGAATTTCCCAATTAGGGTGGACAAGACTAAGATTCAGGATTTCAAAAGAATTAAAACTCTGTCTGGGTCTTTGATTAATTACTAAGCTGGAATTGACGATTGCTGCTACTCCTCCTCCTCGACCTGTGCTTCGAGCATTCTGACAGTTAGTGTGACTCGGGGGTGTTGATTCATTTAAACTAACATATTCATCCTGCTGTAACCAGGTTTCTGTAAGGCACAATAAATCAATATGTTGATCAATTATTAAATCATTTACCAACAGGGACTTGGAAGAGAGAGACCTTATGTTTAATAATCCACATTTTCCAGGGTGCGGAGCAGAGTCTCCAATTCAGAAAGCCTGGCCTCCAGAGCTACAAACAGACTACATTTATTACAGTACCATTACTGCTAAAGGAGGTCAGGGAGTAACTAAACATGTGACACAGTGCAGGAAAGTGCAGGAGGGACAGGAGAGGAAGCCATGCTGATAGTGAGTCAGCTAAGAGCTAAGCTACTAGCTGCACTAAGCTAATGAATCCCTAAAAACACAGTAAGTGAATAATGTGGATATAATTTATAGGTGATTCAGCAGAGAGTGCTTTGGATAAAGCATGTGAAGATGACACTGTGAATTAAGTTATTTAGAGATTAATAATGAATTGAGCTACACAGATTAAACTACACAAAAACACAGCTGTGCACTGTAAACAGGAAGTGATATTGCAAAGAGCCAACACCAAGAGGATTATGGTTATATAACAGCACAAACTCTCACACTGAGCTGAAATGAACCTAATAGAAATAAACTGGGTGGTTAATGTAAATGTATTTTAAACTTTATTTTGGTCCTCCTGCTTGTTTTGGCTTTCAAAGTTAATTTAAGATTTGACTATAATGAAAATAACTGCCCCAAACTGCAGGTAGAAGGTTGCTGTGGCTCCACAGATCATGGTTAAGCCTCATGGGCCTCACAAGGACCTGCAGTGTCATCCTGCAGGAAACGTTTCCTCTGAATACACCTGCTCGACATTTTGTGACACCCAGGAGTACAAATATTCACTGTTGTTCTGTTTCTGGTGACATTTTTCTGCCTCGTTCTTTCTGTTTCCCTCTCTGAGCGTCAGGAGGACTTCGGCTGTGTTGTGTGTAATGAAATGGTGACCTTTTGATAGTGGACGTATAATTGGCCAAATCAGCAGAGCTTTCTCACGCTCTACAGAACACAATTCATTGGATTTACTATCAGAGATCACACACACACACACACACACACACACGCACGCGCAAGCACACACACCAACAGTGGACTGTAGGGCAGTCATCCACCAAACAGGGACCACATTTTCTTATTTTGGAAAAATAAAATTGAAATAATTTCACACATTTAATAAAACTTTTTTAAATCTAAAAATTATTGAATGTGTGGTGCATCTCCCCCTTCTGGCAGTCAGTGGAATTACAGTCTTTACACCATTATCCTTCCGCTTATTAATCTTTAAAATCAGGACCATGAGAAACTTTTCCTGAATATTTTCTCATTTCTTCCACCAATTATCTGTCCATCATACTCCCAGTTCCCCTAACCTTCCCCATCACTGTGGTTACCCTCCTGGCTGACTTCCAGTATATTCACACCAGCACGGGAAAGCCCTCACAGCAGACTTCAGTATGCTGCAACATACAGGAGAGTTTCCTGGCATAGCTCGAAGGTTAAAGAGGTTTTCCTCCACTGGCTGACTTCATTTTACAAGGTTAAATTTACTGAAAAACTACTGTCTCAGAGATATTATTGTAATGTAAAGAAACTATCAGGTGATCCCTTATTCATTATTATCAGGCTGTCCTAAAAGCTCCCTGAAAAGCCTTCAGCTGATCCAAAATGCTGCAGCTAGAGTACTGACAGGGACTAGAAAGAGAGAGCAGATTTCTCCCATTTTGGCTTCTCTTCATTGGCTCCCTGTTAAATCTAGAATAGAATTTAAAATCCTTCTCCTAACATACAAGGTCTTGAATAATCAGGCCCCATCTTATCTCAAAGACCTCATAGTACCGTATCACCCCAATAGAGCACTTCGTTCTCAGACTGCTGGCTTACTTGTGGTTCCTAGGATACTTAAAAGTAGAATGGGAGGCAGAGCCTTCAGCTTTCAGGCCCCTCATCTGTGGAACCAGCTCCCAGTTTGGATTCAGGAGACAGACACCCTCTCTATTTTTAAGATTAGGCTTAAAACTTTCCTTTTTGATCAAGCTTATAGTTAGGGCTGGATCAGGTGACCCTAGGCTGCTGAGGGGGGTTCCCATAATGCACTGTTTCTTCTCATTCACCTTTATTTACTTGTTTATACTTCACTCTGTATTTAATCATTATTATTAATCTCTGGCTCTCTTCCACAGCATGTCTTTTGTCCTGTCTCTCTCCCCTCAGCAGATGACTGCCCCTCCCTGAGTCTGGTTCTGCTGGAGGTTTCTTCCTGTTAAAAGGGAGTTTTTCCTTCCCACCGTCGCCAAGTGCTTGCTCATAGGGAGTCGTTTTGACTGTTGGGTTTTCTCTGTGTTATTGTAGGGTCTTTACCCACAATACAAAGCGCCTTGAGGCGACTGTTTGTGATTTGGCGCAATATAAATAAAATTGAATTGAATTGAATTATCAGCACTCGGTGATGGCATGGTGAGGAAGACCTCCCTTTTAGCAAGAAAAATACCTCCAACAGAACCAAATGATCCCATAGATTGCTTACAATACCCTCAGCCTCCAGGCAGTCTCAAGGTGACTGCACAGATCACCTGGTGGGAGGTAACCTGTCTCCAAACCTGTCTGACTACTATCGCTCTCAGTTTGGTGAAGTTTCCTAAATAATGTGTGTAATTTATGAATGCAGACAGTCGGTCTGCATCGATGAGCACAGCTTGTCTGCGTTGTGTCTCTTTGTAGTAGAGGACCTGACTCAGCTGGTTGTATTCTGGTTACATTGCTACAGAAAGGCAAGTTGGTTAAGCACTCGTGTCACTTTGCAGTTAAAGCACAGTCCTGCAACAACTACGTCACTATTTGTAGAGGAATTTATTTCAAATGGGTGAGGTTCCTGCTGGATTGGAAGGGAAGCAGTTAGACAGCAGCAGATCTGCCACTTGTGCAGACTTACTGCAGTTTATCGCTGTAAACAGACTGAATGTGGTTGCCAGTTTGGCTCCATTCACTGAGAGCAGAATGGCTCCAGCTGTGAGTGGTTGCAGACCTGGTTCATGCTCTCCGGCCAGTACAGCCCTACTGTGACAGCAGCATCAACAACCACCGGACCGGTGCTGGTTAGCGAACACTGAATGTGCAGCAATGATCATTTGGCCTTCACCTTCCATCAGATTTATTAGTAGCACAATCATGCTGTCAGCTTCCCAAAGGTGACCCCGTGCAGGGTTCCCATCATATTTCCATTGTTCCTGAAGCCAGCGCAGCAAAAGTTTTCATAACTCAACACTTAAACAAAGGCCTTCAGAGGGAAGTTAAACAAACAGGAAGTGACAGAGCCTCTGTCATCAGTCCTTACTGATCAACTGTTTGAGTCTCAAACCTTTTTAATAATAAACTCGTGTTACTGGATCATTTCAGCTCAAAATGTGGATAGTGGGGATGTCCTGATCCCTTTGCTTTTTGTTGGAGGTGTTATGGGGAAAATGCACAAGGATATGATGAGCTTGCCCCAAATCTTTCTTCAAAGATGCTTTGACTGAATTTCTGCTTCCTCTCCCTGCACCATTCATTTAGGTTTTCCTCTCTGAACTTCAAAAGGCATCAGTGTTTTGCACCTTGGCAGCAGCAGAAAAAATGCTTACTTCTACATCCCCAATGAACATCCACCTGCTCCTCAGCAGGATAAGTCTGATCAGAGCCTCCCTGTTCATTTCACACAGAGCCCAGCTGGGAGTAATCACATTACATACCTGCACAACCACTAAGAAAAGGTTAAGTTATATAGATCTGGAACAACATAGTGGGAGGGTGAATGGCAAGGAAGGAAGCAGACCTAAATTTACGATAAGGAGGAGGAGTGAGTTAAAAGAGAGGTGAAGCTTCAGAGGCTGAAGGTAAAATAACATGTTGGCTGCTGAATTAAAGGAGTATTTATAGCTCACCTGAGGAGGGAAAGCTGCTGAACGCATAGCAACAAAGAGCAAAGAGAGTCCCAACATCAGAGCTGGGCGAGATCAGGGGACCGCCTCTGTCCTCGTACACTGGCGCATGTCCCGGTTCTCAGCCTTGGTTCCAGATGGGATCTGATTGGTGGGGGGGCTGGTATCCAGCAGCAGTCTAGAAGATCCACATTCATAAACTGGGAAAGATGTCAAGAGAAATATCAATAGATGCAACATTCATCTGGAAGTAAACATGCACTCCAGCCTTTAGCACAAAGCTGTTCAGCCGTCGGTACGAAGCGACTGAGGTGGCAGAACTGACCGAGAAACAACGGACACTGCACTTCTTTTTAGACTGAAGGAACCATCATTTCCAAGATGAGCATCATGTTTTATTGAGCCAGGCCTGAAACCAGTGGCAGACCATGAACTCAGCAAGTGTTTGAGGAGCTCAGAGATCAGGGGAGAGGTAGACTAAGTTTCTCACAGACTTCTGTACTCACTGAAGTTGTAGTTTTGAAGTGTAGCTTTGCATGATTCAGTTCAGCCATTTGATGCAGTCTGTGCTCACAGCAGCACCATCTGCTGTTGTGGAGGAGAAATTACTCAACATCTGAGAGACTATGCTCAGCAGTTTGTAAGAGTCACGTGATTTGCCCGTTGGTTTGGCCATCATATGTTACAGCGGGGGCTGTGCCTCAGCAGGTACTAATCTACTAATTGGAAGGTTGTTGGTTTGATTCCTGGCTGTCTGTGACCCCTTGTTTCTTAGTGTATGGTCTTTTGTAGTTTTGTTACCTTTATTGTTACTGTTTTGTTGTGTTCTATTGTTTCACATGTTTTCCTAGTTAGTTCTCATCCTTTACACCTTAGTGCTCCCCGTGTTCCGTCCTGAAGTGTTCCCCTCTGTGTGGAGTTTCTTTTGTTTCTTTTTCAGTGTGTCTCCCAGTGTCCTGTCTTATCTGCGTCCTCTTTATGTGGTGTCAAGTTTGCATTGGTGTATGCGTCTTCTCACTTCCTGTTTTATTTTGAAATCCCCTGTCTCCTGTGCTTTGTGTTTTGTTTTACTTCCCCGAGTCTGGTTAGTGTCATTCTGTTCATGTTTTCCCCAGCTCGTTCCCTCTGTGTATTTGTTGTCTCATTTCCCCGTGTCAGCTGTCAGTCTTGTTGTCGTAGTGACTGTGTTGTTTGTGATCTCCAGCTCAGGTTTCTTTTCCTTTCCTTTTTTTTTTTTGCCTTGGTTTATTTTGTGCTCTGTGTCCTGCTGCTGTAATAAAGGCTCATTTTTGCTTCATTTACATCTGCCTACTCCTGCGTCCTGCTTTTGGGTCTTCTCCTCCTTCACACAGCCTGCATCCACGCACCGTGACATCCTTGGGCAAGATACTGAACCCCAAGATCAGAGTTCAAAGGTGAGCGTCTGGTGGCCAGACCTATATCCATGGGGTGTGATCAGAGCACCATAGATCAGGCGCTGGGGTCCAAACCAGCCGTATGGTTGGTGTGTACAATAACAAATATAAAGAAATGTGTGAGTTTGTTGTCTGTGTGGAAGGACCACAGCACGGTAATCTGTGAATTTGTGAATCATTTTTACAGTTTCACAGCAGTCTCCCTAACACACACACACACACACAGCTTACCACACCAAAGTTTGAAGCTGAGGTAACACATGACAGTAAAGTTCCTCCTTCTATGAACCATGAAACATCAGAATTTAATGTCCACAGTAAAAGAATTTTCTGCAGATTAACAGAAAATTGCTGTTTAATTATGGGACAAAGCCCAGATAATGAGCAGCCAGCACCTTGTAATTTTACTGATTTATTTCTTCAAGTGTGATTAAGTCCAAGCAGCCACGCTGGCTGCAGCAGCAGGTCCTCAGAATGAGCTGTAATGGGGAAAGTATTTGTCTTAAGACATCTCAGGCTGATTTTATAAAAATGTTTTAAAGTTTTCAGAATCTACTTAAAATTGACCCTTAATTATTTTATAGGTCATAGTTTATAGGCAATAGTTTACTGGTGGTCCTCCCCAGAAACCAGTCTGAGGTGCTGATGGCCAACACGCCCAGGCCCCCCATCGTTGCCTGCTGCCTACCTCACACTCACCCCACCCCAGTGCCTGTCCCTGTGGGTTTTGGGTCCACAGGTGGCAGATCTACAGTTTTCTTTTGGGACTCTGTCAGATTAAGCCCCATGGATACAGGACTGACTACCAGATGCTCACCTTTGAACTCCTTGGCTACAGGAGAAGGCCTGGTTTCTCTCTTCCAGGCAGGATTAGCCAGCTCTGACTTGGGTTCAGTGGGGTTATCTGAAGCGCTCTTAGTCTGGTCCCTCCCTGGGTCCAGTTTGCCAGGTTCACATGGACGGATGGATTGTTGCAGCATCAGCGGTAATGTGAGCGTTGTATCAGACTATCGTGATGAAGAGAGAGCTACGGTCATAAGGTCTGACCAACGATGAGAGTCAGGTCAAAAATGCCAGCAGCTGAAATGAGTCAGTCTCTGAGACAGAGCACGCTCAGACACCTGGAGGGATCTCAGAGGTGAGCCACTCTTCCTTTGTGTTGAAAGGAGCCAGCTGAGTTAATAATGCCTCCCAGGCACCTCCCCTTGGGGCTTTCCAGGCATGCCAACTGGAAGGAGACCCCGGGTCAGGCCCAGAACCCACTGAAGACACTTTCTTCATGTGGCCTGGAAATGCCTCAGGATCTCCCAGGAGGAACTGAAAAAATACTGAAAGGGAGAAGGATGTCTAAAATACCCCATTTAGCCTGCTGCCACTGCAACCCACCTTTGGACAAGTGGACGATGATGGAGGGATGGACGGAGTTTACTGGTCCAGCCCACTTATAATCAAACTGTGGATGTGGCCATGAATGAAGTGAGTCTGGCATCCATGAATCAGAGTAACAGCTCCCTCTTTACCTTTTCTATCCAAATATCTTCTCCTCTCTTTAAATCCTCTCCTACCCCGTCTCTTCTCCTTTTTAGAAGCTTTTTGTTCTTGGCTCCCCTTTAACACCCACACCCCACCCCCGCCCCTCCAGCTCTGTTTCTTAGCTGATGGAGGAATTCAGGCTTCAAAAGAACACTGACCTTTTTCTTCTGCAACACACACAGCTGTAAAGCAACACACAGCGATGTGCAGACACACCGCATAACGCAGCTCTCACACTAATAGGTTGTTGACACACACTCCAGCAAACATTCACACACATACTTGGCTTATTAAGATGCACAAACACGCAAGGTAATGAAATTCAACCTGATGAAAACAGCCAGCGTTACCATGGAGAGAGAGGAGACGTTTTCCTCTGATGAAATGGAGGGAAGAGGCAAATCCTGAGGGGGAGGGGGGGGGTAACAAATCTGCAGGCTGCAGATAAACACAGAGGTGAAGAAGAGCAGAGAATGGGAGTGGGAGAGATGTCTATAGGAGGAGAGAGTGAAAAGCTGAGCTGCTGGATTTACAGGCTCTGATCAGACTTTGACCTGAAGCAGGATTGTTAAACCCTGAACACCACCGCACTGTGGAGGAGGAGGAGGAGGAGGAGGAGGAGGAGGAGGAGGAGGAGGAGGAGGAGGAGGACGACTGGACACGGCCAAAACTAAATCCAGAGTGGAAAACCAGAAAGCTGGACAGACTTAAAACAAATCCCCTAACAAAGACTCTGATCCGAGTCTGGTCCTAAAATCCTAAATCCTGATACAATAATCCAGCAAAAATAATTCCGTTTCATCTATGGATTGTAATTACGACAATAAGCAATGAAGTTTAACAGCTGTTAAAGCCTCATTTGGGTTTTAAGCCCATTTGTGGATGCTGATTGACTGAATGTCCTCCAAAATACACAAGCAATCACACACTTTACATGACAACACAGTTTGTCTTTCAGTGCCACCAAACACACCGTCTCACCACACTGACCACGTTTACCTGTACACGCCGTCTGCAGGTGGTTGGCCAGCTTTCATCAATCCAGCATCATCACACTCATCCACCTGGGCCATCCTCCATCACTGGCCTTACAGCATGAACACCACCTATCAGGAATGCAGTTGTTCCAGATTTGGATGTGATTTTTTTCCATATATGTTTTTTTTATAATTCCCAAAGACTTTTTTTTAACCTTTATTTTCCCAGGTAAATGTTTGAAACCAGTTACACAAACATGACCTGGCCGAGAGGCCCCAGTAGGATTCGTGGCTCTAAGCTGGCTGCACTCGTGCTTCAGTCGGCCCCAGCAGGCAGCACTGTCGCACCTTCACGTGTTCATCGGTGCACATATCTTCCAGTCTAATCAGGCTGGATTTGTCCTGGAGTTCCACCCCAGCGTTTGGACTCTATCATGTTATTATTATTATTGTGTTATTATTCTGTGTTTTCACTTTAGTTTTGTTCTTGTCATTTTGAGTGTGTGTCATTTTGTTTTCCATGATTCTAGTTTTAGTAGGTACCAGCATCTATAATTCATGATCAAAGTATAATACAGAAACCAGCTCTGCTGAAGTCGAGAGGCGACCCAATAATCTCACACAACATCTCAAGCTGTTTTTGGCATATTGCATATCAGAGCACCTTTGGAACCAACTTTGAAATTTGGGACCTCTTCCTAAAATTGTACCCCATGCACATGAGGTACGTGTTGAGAGCTGGAGATTGGGGATGAATATGGAATTTGTAAATATTGCCTAAGGTCAAGGGTGACACGGTGCTGCGAGATATTTGGAGCCCTGTGGCCTGAAAGTGAGTGAATGCTAACTTTTCACGTCCTTATTTGAAAATCTACGAAATCACCAACTTGTGATTTTGATACCACTGCATTTTAAAATGTATTTTATGGGACCAGGATTTTTATGATAGCACCAACTGAAGTCCGCCCAGTTTACCGCGGCGCTGCCTCCTTTTCTAATGTGTAGTTATTATCCAGAGTTTATTCCCTGACTTTCAGTTATCCTGCCTCCCACATGTTCCCTGTCTCACCATGTGTCTCAGTTACTTCCTGTTTTATTTTGATAAGCTGGTCTCATGTAAATTATATTCAGTTTTACATCCTGTGCTTTCCCGCCTTCAGCTGTGTGTCCTGCTGCTGCCCGTGTCCCCGAATGCCTCTGTGTGGATTTAAACCCTTCGTTTGTGTTGTCCTGGGTAAGGCCGTGATCTTGGCAACATATTTGACGTAAACATTTGTTCAAAATTTGGAAACTTGATTTATTCCAGTTGTTGGTCATCATCTCCCTTTAAAGTTTCAAGTTCCATGAATCCAGCCCCCAACCAGGCCGTAACCATCATGCAACCGACTGAGCCAGTCTTAGTCGGTGTACGTTGGTCGGACCGATTGGGCGATATTCTTGGTGTAATACTTTGATCCAATCATCTGGGCCGTGCTCCTACTCCCTCCTGCTTTAATTAATCTAAAAAGGCTGTATTCTTGCACCTTCATGTATTCAATCGAACAGTCCATAATTGTACCCTGCAAAATGCTTTGTGGATGCATTTGCTCAAAATTTGGAAGGATTTGGATGTGATTTATTCTGAGTATAGTAATCATCTGACATTCAAGTTCCTTTCTAGCTGTGAGAAGGCCAGCTTTCATGTTTCTAACCAGGCCATACTCCTGCACCACGGAGCGCTCATCCAGTCCGAGCAGGATCCCGGTCCTGTTGTGCCTCAGCAACATAACCGATGTATAAATTAGCTTGAAATTCAGAAGGTTTTTATTCCAGTTATCTGACAGCTCTGTTTGCTGCTCAGTCTCACCACCATCAACCTGTTTTCATTGAACATGTCATTATTAGCTCTAGGAATGAGGTCAGAATGTGGAAAAAGGTCTGCAAGGTTGAATTTACCTTTAATATTATGAATGTGTTGCAGTCGACCACACAGGCTTGCATGTCTGTGAAGCTGTGGGATGCATTATCAGTCATGACAAATTGAATCAGCTCCTCACACTCTCCGTGAAGCAGAGCACTCCCCACCACGGCAGCCTGATTGATTTGTAACAGACAGTTACAGACAGTCCAAACTGGCTCTCCCCCAAAGCACATGGATGCTCCTGTCTGCAAATACAGAGTCCAACACCTGAGCAGCAAATAAACACTGCAGCACACCTGAAAGTGGCAGCCTCTCTGTTCTCACAGCATAATCAGGTTTGAAAGGCTGAACTCACCTGCTGCTCCGCTGGCCAGTTACAGCAGTATTTAAAGTGATTTATCCATTTTAATTTTGCAGTTTGTTAGACTTCAGCTGATCTCTCAATTATGGCTCGTATAACAGACCAATCACAGGATCCGTGAAGTGCCAGGAAGATGGATTTGGATAAGACGGCTGGACACAGAGACAGCATGCTTCTCCTTGATGACGTCTCCGCCTGATGTGAGTCACTACCTAATGTGTTCTACGTGGTAAACAGACCGGCTTATAGCACCTTTCTACTCTCTCATTCATCCACACATTCACACAGTGCCTTTATCAAAGCCCTTTATTATCTAACGTTCACACACACTTTGATGGATCCATGAATACTTCGACACATGGACCGGAGGGGCCAGGAATCACTCTACCAACCCCCCCAATCGGTAAATGACCTCCTCTGGCATCCACGCGACTGTTCTACCTACAGGTGAGCTGGACGCGTCACAGCAAACTGGTCCTCTGATGTAGGAGGAACCTCAGCAGAGCGCGCACCTCGCCCACCCCAAATGTTCGAAGTGCTGATACTACGCGGTAATAGATGCCGCCCAGTGTTGTCATACGCCATCATAAATGACTAGATCACAAAAACTACACATTTATGCAAAATGTGATTTAATATTTTAAATGGGAAATGGACTAGTTCTTATATAGCAATTTTCTACTCTATCGGAGTACTCAAAGCACTTACACAACACATTTTACATTTACCATTCATACAAGCACTCCCATATGTAACCAAGCTAGGAGCTTTTTTTTTTTCTTTAAATTCTCTACCGTTCACACACATTCATAATCCAACACTTGTGTTGGAGAGCAACTTGGGGTTCAGTATCTTGCCCAAGGATACTTTGGTATGCAGCCTGGAGCAGCCAGGAATCAAACCGCCAACCTTCCGATTAGTAGGTGACCTCCTGAGCCACAGCCACCCCCCAAAAAATGAGAATCCACATGAACCAGAGGTGGGAAGTAACAAAGAGGCAAAACCATATAATTCCTGTATCAGCACTATAATCAGGGTTAGAGCGGGCCGGACTGACGGCCGATGTCCGTAAGTTGTGCTCGCGGTACTTCAGCATCTTAGCTAGCAAAAATAAAGGGAGTAACGTCACACAGTGGTCTGCTAGCTAAAAGAAGAGCTGTGTTTCAGGGAGAGCAAAGAGAGAGAAGTTCACTCAGAGATGGAGACAGAGGAAGGAGGGAGGTTAGAGTTAAAGGGAAGGACTGCAAAACAAAATTAGGTCTGCTGACTTTGTGTTATTCAAAGATTGTATGAAAACAGGTCAGCTTGTGGTACTGTATTTACAGTAAAGCTGTGTTGGTGCCCAGAGGCTGTGTGTCATGGTCCTGGGCCGGTGGCCCAGTTTTGTGTGTTCTCTTTTGTATTCCTGTTTATTTCTAGATCCTTGTGTTTCCTAATGTCAAGACTGCATCTTGGTTCCCCCTTCTGTCTTCCTGTTTTATTTTGATAGTCGTCTGGTCTCTGTTGTGTTCGGTTTTGCTTCCCCTGGTCTCGCCAGTGTTATTTGTGTCACCTGTGTTCCCACCTGTTTCCACCTACCTCATTAGCCCTCCTGTGTATTTAAGTCCTGTGATCTTTGTCTCCCATGCTGTGTGCCCCTGTCCATTTGTCCTTTTTGTTCCTCTGATCCTGTCCAGCCCTGCCTTGTGCTTGCTGTCAGGCAGTAAAGCTGTTTAAGATTTTTACCTCCGTCTGGCGTATCCTGCGTTGGGGTCCTCCTTCCTGCCTGCCACACAGCCGTTACATGACACTGTGTTCATGGTCAGAGTTACATGTTCCATCAGTGCAGCAGAGATGAGTCTGAATCAAAGCTGCTGAGGCTGAGATTCATTCACTGAGTCCAACATTTCTGCAGCCTGATACTTTTACTTTCTTACTTTGAGTACATTTCAGGGCCTGTACTTTTTACTTTTACTTAAGTAAAGAAGTTGAACAGTACTTCAACTTTTACCAAAGTAGTTTTTAACACAAGTACTTGTACTTCTTGAGTACAGAATATCAGTACTTATGCCACGTCTGACATGAACAGATGAAATATTTCCATTCATGTGTAAGTACCCTAATGACATCAAACAAACAAAACTGAACTGAATGAAAAACATTTGCTGAGGTATGAAGTGTGTGTGTGTGATTTTTGTGTAGCATTTGGATTTCACTCTGCATGAGTAAATATTTTCATTTAAAACAGAAAAAGAATGAATTAATGACTTTTACACCCGAGTCCCAAATTTCATCACAATAGATGAAAAATTCTGAGATATGGATCTTAAAGTTTCAGGAACCAAGAGAGAGGGATTTTTTAAGTTTTTGGTGACCTTGACCTTTGACCTAGAAAATTAAATTGTGTGGTCTCAGACCCCTAAGGAATATTTCCACAAAGTTACATGAATTTTGGTTCAAAACTGTGAGATATGAGTGCAGTATGTGAATATTGTCCCTCTCCCCTAACAGGAAAGAATCCTTTTAAAAGTTCCTGGGTCCGGCTCATGGTCCAGATCACCACCAAAATATAATCAGCTGTACCACCCCCAACAAATCCAGGCATTTTCATTCAAATTCATTCATAAGTTGTCCTGCTAACCAAAAACATCACCTCTCCACCCACCGGTGGGTGAGGCAATAGTTTTGATCCCAGGCCTGGAACAGATGTGGAGTACATCAGGGGGGTTTACTGTTGGATTCTGGACGGTGTAATGGTTTTAGGATGTTAAACAGTCGTAGATGGTCAGGGATCAGCTGGTAGGGATGTTAAATGATTGATAGTTTTATAGTTGGATGTCTAACAGCTTGGTGGTTTAAACACTGGATGCTGGGTGGTTGATGTAGATGAAGGCCACTTTCATGGGCAGCTGGTTGGTTGATATGTTGGACAGCTGAATGAGGTCTGGGAAGGTAACTGGTACTTTTATGGTTGGATGAGAGTATTTGGATGTTTTTATGAACAGATGCTAAACATTTTGATGGTAATATGGGCAGCTGATGGTTGGATGCTGAATATTTTCAAAGTTTTACGATTGGATGCCCGAGTGGGTGGATGGTGAACATATAGCAGTCCTGAACAAACCTGACCCAGCATGCCAGCAAAGAGTTCCCTAATGTGTGATAAAGTATTTATCATTTCTTTACTTGAAAGATTTTGGGGGGTTTTCTTCACCCTGTTGGATGCTGGGTATTTGAGGGTTGTGTGGTTGGATGCTGAGTGGTTTATGATGTGTGTGGTTGGATAGATGAGGGATGAACACAAATCATGCTAGGACAGGTTTGCTTATGGATGGCTACATAGTTGGATGCTTTCTTCTTGTATGGTTAAAGGTTTGATGGTCATACAGTTGGATGGTCACACAGATGGATGGCTTCACCGTTTCATGGTTGGATTTTGCAGCTTTATTAGCTGGCCGTGGGCCTGGATGGTCACAAAGTTCACATGAGCACAAGATAAAGCAGGACATAAATAAAAATGTAACAGCGAAAAGTTCTTCTCTCAGCTTAAGGTCTGGTTTAGTGAAGTCCTCATAAGTGACTGAAGCTCACTTCAACTACGTCAGCTTCCTGCTGGTGTTCATTTTGAGATGTTTCTTCATCACAGCACTGCAGCCCTGCAGTAAAGGGTTAAAGGAAAACTCCCCCAATCCCACCCCGCTTCCAACACCAGGCACATGAGACCCACGAAGCTCAAACGAAATAACACAATCTGTTATTGATGTTCAGACCAGTCTGCTGGTCTGAGGCCAACATTTCACCCACACTGCTATCCAGCCCTGCCACAGTCACACACAAACCTGTGTGTGCACATGGGTTTTAAATCCACGTGTACAGTATGTGCAGAGGGTGTACAGCAATGTGTGCAAAGCCAGCACTGTGGTCAACAAAGAGTGAGCGGGATGATGATAATTCCATTATTATGTGTTCCTGCTGACTGAACAGAGACATGATGTTCCCGGCTCCTTTTCTAGGAGAGACAAACAGTCATATCTGCCTGTACAGGTGCCTCCACAGGACAAATTCATACATGGAGAGGAGGACGTGATATATTTATACATGGATGATTCCACATAGCATGGCTTTTATAAGAGCTGGGGGGGGGTCCTGTAGTCATCTGAGCAGCTATAGTACTGCTCTGATATAAATTTTACTGTAGGTGATTTTGAATGTCTGAACAAAACTAAACTATAAATTGTCACAAAACATTTATAAAGAAGTGATCCGTTGCTAATTAGCGATTTGTGTTACGTGCAGCTGAGTTCAGAGGTTTCCATCCATTCATCACGGCATGAATGTCAGGGTCATGCTGGTTTTTAATGATTTCTTTGAACTGTTCTTCCAGGGTGAAATGATTGTACAGTGAACATCTTTAATGTCTAAAACAGGAATTGGGTGCACAAATTTGAATTTATTTGGGATTTTCTCTGATCAGCACAGGGTCAAATACACTACTCAAAAATTAACTAATTAAAGGAGTACTTTGAAAACACATCAGACCTCAATGGGAACAAACGCCTGCTGGATATCTGTCCTGACTGGGTAATGTGTGAGGAATGAAAGGATGCCACATCGTTTGATGGACATGAAAATCATCATCCTACAGAGGCTGAATTCAAACACCCTGAAAATCAAAGTGAGAAACGATGCAGCAGCTGGAACATTTTGCCCAAATTTCATTGCAGCAACTCTAAAGGGTCCTCGGTAGTTTTTGTGGCCCCCACATGCCTGTATGGTGATGTCCGGGTTCCTAATGAGACGATGGATGGTGTCCTGGGGTATATCCTCCCAGATCTGGACCGGGGCAGCACCGAGCTCCCGGACAGTCTGAGGGGCAACCTGGCAGCTTGGGATGGATAAAACATGACATCCCAGAGGTGTTCCACTGGATTTAGGTCAGTGTGGTATCCATTCCTTTATCCTCCAGGAACTGCCTGCATACTCTCACCACATGAGGCAGGCGTGGTGGTAGCATCATGCTCTGGGGCTCGGTGCTACTGGTACATGGCACTAAGTGGATGGAATAATGGAGGAGTCCCCCCTCTAAATTCTTCAACTTCACCTCACATCAACAGCTCAAACTTGGACACAGTTGGGTGTTCCAACAGGTCAGTGATCCCAAACAAACACACCGGTTTAGGAATGGATAAATCAGGCTAGCATCAAGCTTCCAGGGTGGCCTTCCCAAAGCCTCGACCTCTAACCTGTTGAAAATTTGTGGACTTATAAGTTGGGTCTGTGCCGGGAAACCAACCAATGAAAATAAACTCTAAATAAAGTACCTGATCTGTGAATCGGAGTGCTGGAAGAGTGACTTTATGTTGATGAAGTACAGCACACTATAATTTAGTTTCTGCATTTTGTCTTTGAAGGGCAGAGTCAGAGCAGGATGGTGCCGTGGCCCTCGAAGGCTGTGAGAGGGGACTGTGAGGTCCCTCACGGGGGGTCCACGTTAGATCTGTGACATGATGCATCACTGTCACCTGCATGTTTGATATGTACATAACCCTAACCCTGCACAGAGAAACTACGGAGGCTAAAACTGTTAGTCGCCAAAGGAAAGTGCATCTGATCTGCCTGACTGCTGTCATCTGATCTTCGAAATCATTACAGCTGCCAGAGTGCCTCGACCCTGCTGTAACTATGAAGGCCTTCAGCTAATGAGCCACAACGTCAGAGTGAACGACTGAGGAAAGGAATATGCTCATCAGTCTGTTTAACAGGGCCTTATTTGTAGAGCAGATATTCAGGGAAATGTGCAGGAAACATCCAGCTCTGTGTCTGAGGAGGAATTTAAAGTTAAAACAAACAGTGACCCGTGTGCTCTTCTGCTTCCAGCGTTTTCATGTGAACCATAATGCCATCGCTGCCACCCTGGGTAAGATTAATACTGCACACAAAGAGGCCGACACGCTGTGAAATAAGACACAGCCACTCCAAAAGGACGCGTCCTTTACCTCTGGCTAAACACACACACACACACACACACACACACACACACACTCCTCCACTGTCTATTATACAACAGCCGTGACAGAGGAGAGGACAGATAGCCCCGAGCTACAATCCTGTGAAAAACATTCAATAAACAGCCGAATCTCTCCTCCATTATCCCGCTGCCAAGGGACCGCAGTTTACCCAGACACCATTTACATGTTGTAATTTGTCAGCAACATTAACACAGCGCACAATAGCAATTCAGCTCTCTGTGAATACAACAAGATCAGCCGGCAAGGAAGAAGACAGGAGGGAACGAGTGCGAGCGAGGGCTGAAGGGGGGAAAACTGATTTACAGAGAGAATTAGGCAAACCAGGGCAACACAAACACACAGGAAACCACACATGTGCACACTGTGTGCAACAACGTGATAAGAAATACAGGATCATTTATCTGCTTGCTGGAAGTCTCCGTCTCTCCTCCTTTTACCCATACGCTCCTTTCCCACATCCCTCCATCCCCAGCCCTCCAGCCAGGGCTGCTTTATTTGTGTAACTGCTTTCAAACACAGATGATTCAAACGGCTTCACATCAGGCACTGAAACGCACGATAAGGACATCCAGCCGCACCGAAGCCGCGCTGCCCTCCACCTGCTTCCATTTTAAAAAGCCTGAATGGAGACGCTGAAAATCCAAAACAGTCTTTAAATCACTGTGGGTGTAGATTTTAGGGGCAATATGTGCAAACATGGAAGAAGCACTCTGTACCTGCTGTATCATCACCTGCTGCCTGACTCTTACCTGGGAGCCATTTGCTGTTAGGAGCAGGTTTAATATTAGGACACCATCCACCTGACGTACTTTTTACCTGTTTGGAACAGCTAGCTGGAAAACTGCAAAACTAATGTCACTGAAAGATATCAGTACAGAAGTTTAGCATGGGGTTCAAAACAAACCCAGCCCTAACCCTAGATGGATAGGGGGTTCTCTCTTGTTTCCTGGGTGAGATGGGCGGGGCCACACAGCACCTGCCAGTTGGCTGAAGTCCTCATCAACCTGCCGGTATTAAAAGACCATCTCCAGCTGCTGCTCTCTGCCAGACTGTGGTGTCTGGTTGTGGTATTTAGGGTGCTGATGTCTCGAGGTCTCTAAAAGCTTGTCTGTCCTTTCTAGGAGCAACTCTGGGTTATCTGAAGTGCTCTCTCTGCCTGTGGAAAACTCACCCGTCTTCTCCCAGCTGGTCCACTCTCCTCTTGAAGAAGCAGTACTCAACAGTCAAACCCGCCTCCATCCACCCTCCACCACTGCCCAAGGAAACTTGAGCAGTTGCCCTCTTCAGTGCTTTCAGCCTGGATTTCCCGAGAAAGAATCAGATCATATTTGCTTCTAAGCTCTTGCACCCAGATCCACAGCTACAGACCAGTGTGAATACACTGTCATGAAGAAGAGTGCTTCAAGGTAGCATGGACCATGGTCCTAATGCCATCAACAATCAGAAATGGAGGAGAAGAGTTAATGCTGCTGTCTGTTCTGCTCAAAAACAAAAGAATTCAAGAAAAACAGCAGATCTCAAGGCGAAAAAACCCTGCAGGATATCCACACTGATGCTGGGTGATGTGTGAGGAATGAAAGGATGCTACATCGTTTGATGGAAATGAAGATCAACCTGCAGAGGCTGAATTTAAAAACATCCTGAAGTAAAGGTGAAAATGATGCAGCAGAGAGTTGTTTGCCCCACACGTGCACGCTTGTAGCATCACTGAGCTCCGTGGTGCAGTGGTGGACCTTCTGGTATTCTATGGATGCCAATCAGGCTCCACATCTCCAACACAGACCAAGACTACCAAGTACTACAAAACCTTTTTAGCCAGCAAACTGATGTCAAAGGGAACAACATGTGAGATGTTTCTCTTCTTTCCCTTTGTCACACAGTGAGCTGAGGCTTGACAAAAAGAGTAACTTTAGCCCACATAGGACAGAGACTTATGGAATAATGCTGCCTCCACCTTGGTGTTTTAACAGGTTTAGTTCAGGTGTGGACCAGAGTGTTAAAGAGCTGTTCTGTGAACAGTTGTAGGCGGGACACTGACTGTGGAAAGTAGCTGCTATGAGCCGGCCACAGGGATCTAAACCTAGCCTTTAAATGGCCTCCCTGAAGCCAGAAGAGGTGAGTGCATTAATCGTCATTCAAATGAACTGAACCTGTGCCCTCCTCACACTCCTGATGGACAGCCTCATTTATGTCTGCTGTTCTGGACCAGCTGACCAATACGATCATATCCCCCATTGTCTGTAATGTATGCGTGAGTTTCAAATGGGGGAAGTGCTTGGCTGAAACCCGTCTGTAGTAAACAGCATGCATGCTGGTTGTGTTAAAATGGAGAGCCCCACTAAAACTGAAGCACCTCTTACAGCAGTGACCCAGCAGATATTAATAAGTGCTCCATCTCTGCACACAGAGCTCTGTTTGCTTTCCTCTTGCTCTTCTTTTAAGAGGAAACATCCAATCAAGCTGACAATTAAGTGAGTAAAGCAGATGAAAGCAGAGCTCTGACTCATTCCCTCTTCCTGCCTGACAGTTGAACTGCTCCCTCTCTCTCCGGCTTCCTCGTGCCGACCTATTACTCGTCTGTTTAATTTCAATCTTGAGTCTTCTTTTTGATCCTTCTCTCTACATTTATCACTCTCTTCAGTCTGGAGTGATTCACTATGATCAGCATTGATTCCTCCGGCAGCAAGAGACTTTTATTCTAAAGAAACTCTAGCAGTGCTCCTTTTAGAGGTACGAGCTCACTGAGGAAGCTCTGAGTCCTCTGAGAGGTTGAATGAACCTGTAAGAGGATCTAAAAGTCTAGAAAGCCTGTGTGAGATTTGATGCATTTAAGCTCGGCCTTGGGGCTCTGCTTCCAGTAGTCTTCCACTGCAGGGACCTGTGGGCTGCTTCAGGGTACACCCATTAGACATCAACCCACTGATCATTGGTGTCACACATTTCACAAGTAAACCTGTGTTGAGTGGATTAAACCACCACGACTCCTCAGCTTCCACCTGCCCACTAACCCACATCCACTGAGCAGGTGGAGGAGGCCTCTTACTGTAGGTATGGGGCTGATGAATCTGAAGGTTGGTGTTTGAATGTCTCCTCTGCCTGTGCTAGAGTATATCACAGATGTATTGGATTTAAGATTATAATGGATCTCAGGTCTGAGGTTTGCTCACCTGTTGGGGTAAAGGCTGCAGTCACAAAGGTGAGCGCCGCTGATATTAAACGGCCCAGCAGAGCACAGAAAGCCAGATCAGCCCTGATGCTGATCATTACGAGCGGAATCTACTTTTGGCACAGTAGCCTCCATCTCACCCTATCCCAGCATTCTCCTCTGTCACTCCAGCCCTCTGCATGTCCTCCTTCATCCATGAACCTCCTCTGAGGTCTTTCTTTTCCTCCTGCCTGCAGCTCCATCTTCAGTATCTCCACCTCGTCCTCCTCTACACATGTCCAAACCCTGTCAGCCTCTCTGACTCTGAGCTGTCCCTCTGATGGACTCATGTCTAATCCTGTCCATCCTGCTCACTCCCAGTGAAGATCTGAAAATCTCCACCTCGTCCTCCTCTCAGCCACCATCTCCAAACCATCACAGCAGGTCTCATCCTGGAAACCTTCCCTTTCACTCTGGCTGCTCTCCTTCATCACAGATTAACCACTGGGACTGGACTATGGGAGGAAAATATAAACTCTCTCATAATGATAATAAAAATATATTTACATTATGTCTTGCTAATCCTGATTAGTTTGGTCTGAGCCTGGTTTGGAGGAGATGTGGTGGGAGCTTCAGTTCAGAGAAGGCCTGGAAATATGTCAGCAAATAAATAATCCTGCGTGACTGCTAGGATTTGTTGGTTGAACTGAGCATCTACACAGATTGTACGGTCGACTGGTGGGCAATTAAAATTCACTCTGCTCTTCTTTAACCTCCATTTAAGACTAAAAGCATCTCTGCGTCCCCGGTCTGTCTGGACTGTATGTATTAATGATTTAAAATATTCAACTAATCTGCTCACTTGCTTTTAATGAGACACCCAGATATAATTAACTAGAATCCATGGCATGAATATATATGAAATCTTCTTCTGATTAAAGTGGACATATTCTGCTCATTTTCTGCTCCATGTTTTTATTTTTGGACTCTAGAGCAGCTTTGCATGATTGACAGTTTAAAATAATCCTTCTTTATCAGACCCTCAGTGCAGCCCGTCTATTCATCCTGTCTGAAACAAGCCAGTTTAGCTCCTCCACCTTTCAAGACAATTTCCTTCCAGTTGACTGCCCCTCAAAGAGAAGCGGGTGTGACTTTTGTGTTTGAGACACCCATATTAGGGACAGCCACTTCCCATGACATCATGGGGATCTGAGAGTAGAAAAAACTGGGATAGACTCAGTGTTCAGAGTTGCCTGAGCGCTGGGCTGTCAAGGTTTACTAAGCTCAGTGTTAGAAACTCTGCTCATGTCCAACATCAACATGCTCCACTGGAGCAGGAGATGTATGTATACCAGCAAATATGGAAAACAGTGGGACGTCTCCAAACCAGCTGTGAGATGGAGAAGCATTCCACCATGCCCTGGGGGAGGGTTCTTCTGGGGTGTGGGTATTAGGCTTCTTGTTTCAGGCCATTTGGACCCTGTGGAACCATAGAGAGCATGGTTCCTGGAGAGAAACCTTGTTCTAGATAAGAGTTTGACTTTGGCTCCTCTTCGTCAAAGATTCTGTTGAGAACCTTTATGGAGGCTTCAGGGTAGTGTTCCAGTGGTCTCAGGAGCTTGGCTCTGCTTTTTCTACTGATGTGGTCCTGATGACTTCATCGAGCTGTGGCCTCCAGCTTTGCAGGCAAATGTGAAGCACCTCCATGTCTGAGGCTGTGGGTGGAGTACCCACTAAATTTTAGGATTAATTGTATCCTTGAGTGGAGGAGTTCCAGTTTCACTCGTTCCCTGGTGTCCTTTTCATGAGTGAGAGAAGAAGGGAGCGGGAGACGGCGTCTGCAGTGACGGTGATGCTATCAGACGGTGTGGTGAGCTGAGTTCTTGTTTTACTGCTCGATCTACGTCACTGCCCCCACCATCACGAGCTGTGGGACTGGTCTCAGCTCAGATTGGAGCCGCTGCTCCACACTGAAAGGAGCCAGTTGAGGTGGTTCAGCCTCAGACCCAGATCTTTCCTGGATGTGAGGTGTTTGTAGCACGTCCTACTGGGTGGCAGAACCAGGACTCAGTGGTTTTATTACATCTTTGGATGGTTCGGGAACATCTCTGCACCCCCAGCAAAGCTGGAGGTGGCAGGGGAGAGGGTGGTCCAGGCATCTGTGGCTGCTGCCGCCACAGATGGATGAATGGATAATAAGTCCATGCATTCATTTTTAAAGGTATGTGTGTAGTTTGTGCTTGTTCAGCCTATGAAGAGCAGCGTGTTGGGGTAAGACTTGAGCTTGGGTCTGAAATCCATTTAAATCATACTTTATAAAACACGGTGAGGATAAACCATCAACTGCTGCTGATGTGCAACCTACATACATTCATTAAGATTGAGGTTTCTCTCTGCAGGTGTGCAGAATATAAATTAGCATATGCACATAAACCTCCTCCACCCTGCTCTGCACAGTGGATGCAGCCAGCTGTAAGAACAGACTCAATAAAGCAGAGAATGAGGAGGGATTACATTCTGCCTAATAGTTCACAGATTATTCTCAGTTATAAATTGAATATAGGGCAGACAAATAGAGCCACTAGTATTCTAAATACATATTTATAAAGCTGAGTGAGTGGTGGGATTTGCTCGACCACATATACTCAAACTGCATGTGCTTGCACACAATGAGAGAGAGAGCGAGCGCGCTCTGGCAGACATGACTTTACTGCGGTGGCTAAGACTCTACAAATGAATTTAATCTCTTGTCACATTCAAAATTCATCGCTTTGTGCAGCAGAAATGTGCGCAGAAAAAAAATACAGTTTATTGTCATTTTTGTTCATGATCTAAATACTAAGTGAGGAAATGAGTTCATGGCCACTCAGGAGAGACTGAAAAGGCAAAATGAGCCTGAGCGTATGCATTCACACGTGCAGATTAGCATAGAGGAATCGGCAGGATATGAATGAAGGTCTTAGTTTGACCAGTGGAGGTGACAACAAGCCTCTGAGGAAGACCTGCTGAAATGATGGAGGAGGATGCAGAACATTTAATCACATAAAAAACAAAAACAAAAAGTCACTAAATTACAAATAAAAGCACTGTCCACGAGATTTTTTAAAATCACTTTGTTTTAATCAAATTAATCCATAAAGTTTGCATTATTAGGGGTGTGGCCTCTCTGACAGGTGGATGGTGACACAGGCGGCTGTAGCTGCGAGGTGTCTGCTAGGCTTCACCTCAGCTCACTGGAGTCCCTGAACTGGACCTCTGGACCACTTGTACCACTAGAATACATCTAACCAAGTAGTTAACCCTTAAGCACCTTAGTTCCAAATTATTAATTAAAATCATGCAATTAAGGGTAAAATCAGTGGTCTCTGTCCTGAGAAGTGAAGGGCGTTACATCACTGATCCCAAACGTCTCCACCCTTTAAAGGAGGTACATGCGATGAAAACTCATGCTCATGTTCAAACGAGGGAAGGAAGTTCACAAATGAGAATAAATGTGTGTAACTATCACAAACTGTGCTCACACTGCTCAAATGAGAAGTTACTGAACATTAATTAGACAAAGGTATAATCAGCTGGAAGCAGCTGCTGCAGGAAGAGTGCGGCTGCAGCTGTGCTGCTGGAACGATGATGTTCACCTTTAAAATGAGCGAGGACAGAAAAACCATCTTCATACTTGAGTGAGACAACACGCTGCAGCGATCTCTGCAGGCTGTAACGCATGTCCACAAAGCATCTCTGAGCTGCCGGAGGTGTGGCCTCTGAAAGGTTGGCGCCTCCAACAGAGACGCGCTCTGCCGCCATTGTTTGCTGCTAGAAGCAGAAACCAGCTGCGTGCTGCAGCGCAGGCCGTGCAGACTTCTGAGTGGAAGATGGAGGATTTTTTCCAGCTCTGGTGGAAACTTGCGTGTCTGATTGCCAGTGCAGCTCCTGAGGCAGGGATGGGTGACAAAGTGGGGTACATTACAGTGTGTAGCAGTCATGCTCCAGTTTGCTGCAGATGTGTATTTAGCATGCTCTTTTATAAGCAGGAGAAGCGCTCAGGCCCTGCTCACTGACAACGTGCATGTGTGTGCTTTCATGCAGTAGCTGCTGATGTATTACCTGTGTATTAGCAGGTGTTTTAGTGTGCAATTAAGGTCGATGACATGTTAGGGAATCAGTTTTATTTTCACAGCATCAGGAATATTTTTCCACTGTATCACATACAGTAACAATGATTTATGAAACAGTAGATGTATCAAATAAAAAATTATAACTCAGCATTTGTAGCTAAACTTAGTTTTCTCTGGCTGAAAAATTATTAGGAGGTCACAGAAAAGTCATGGCAATCAATGAGATGTGTGTGTCTGTGTGTGTGTGTGGGGGGGGGGTTATTCAATCATTTCATTTCGACCTAACAATTTCCTGCTATTACCTTGCACAAAGCGTCCTGTGATGTCTGACACTTCACGCTGCGTCTGAATCACTTTCCATTCTTCCTGGAGGACTTTTCCCTCTCCTGCCATTTCAAATTTCCAGGCTCTTGTTTTCAAATTTAAACATTAATTCACGTTCCTGCAAAAGTGAAACCTGCAGCAGACCCCCCACAGTACAAGGCTTTCACTGCACTCCAGACACATCAGGTTCAAAAGCTGACACCTGACACCCCTGACGGGAAAAAAAATGCTTTTTGGGGGGGGGGGTGATGCTTTTTTGGTGCAGGAGCTGGAAAACCATTAAAGGGAACTATAAATGAACAAATAAAATAAATAAATAAAAGCTTGTTTTTATTCATAATTATTTTTTCTGTTTCATCTATACATTTCCATAAGTCAGCAGCCACATCATTAAGTATGCAGACGACACGACTGTGGTGGGCCTTATTAAGAGCGTACAGAATGGAGGTGGAGCAGTTGAAGGCGTGGTGCAGGTCCTACAACCTCTTCCTTACCGCAGGAAGAACAGATGGTGCTCAGAAAGCCTCTGACCATCACTGTGGACAGGATCGGCAGTGTCAAATTTCCCAGAGTCCACCTGGCAGAGGACTTGACCTTCACCACGAAGTCATCATGAAGATGGTCCAACAGGGCTCCGCCCACTTAGACTCAGGAAGTCAGGTCCTCCCACCATCCACATAATCACCTTGTACAGGGGCACCATGGAGAGTACTGTGACCTTCAGCCTCACCTCCTGGTTTGGCAGCAGTAACAACTACGAGAAGCATCACCTGAATAAGTTGATGAAGACAGCCAGAAGGATCATAGGTGCCCCCCTCCCCTCGCTGCTGGACATCTACAGCGAGTGCTGCATCCGTAGGTCGTCGGATATCCACAAAGACCCTTACCCCCCATCTCACAGCTCGTTTTCCCTGCTACCATCTGGGAGAAGGTTCAGGAGCATCATCTGCAGATCCTGCAGACTCTTCAACAGCTTCTTCACACAGACAGAGCATGAAACAGATCAGGGACCTTCTTTGAACAGTTCCACAATTCTTGTTTTGCACAGTACAGCGTGAATGCTGCTGGCTTTATTGCTGTTTTTATATCTTAGTATATTCATACTTTAGATTGTTTTTAACTTTATTGCCAAACACTGTTTGTTTTACCTGCAACTGCAGAAAAGAGACTCTTGAATGTTGAAGTCGAGCCCGTCTAAGACGGCTGCTTTTCCCCTTTTAATGAGTTTGCTTTGAGCAGTTCAGCCTTCAGGAGCTGCGAGTCTGTTAGACAAACTGCACCCACCTTCAAGCATTTAGCTGCTACACCCGCTGCAGGAACGTTCACTCGCAGCTCTGTGACTGCTCAAACACCGATCCTGTGTAACAGATGTGGAGCTGCAGCGCTGACAGCAGCTGCTATCTTTCAGCTGCCACATCTTCATGGAGGGCATGTGTCACAAAATGGAATAAACAAACATTTGTGAGCTAATTAGAGAAATATTTTTGGCATGCCAACATGTTCAGATAGATCCAATTAGGAGAGCTCAAATTAAAGATCTGAGAGACCAGAAAGGACTCTCCAGTAAACTGAGCAGCCGTTTAACAGTGAGGGAGAGTAACACGGTCAGAGTGTTAGCAGCACTGTGTGTGTGTGTGTGTGTCTGTGCGTGTCTGTGTGTGTCTGTGCTTCTTTAACATCCCTGAACAATCAGTGAAATCTGGGGCTCGTTACTGAAACTGCTTCGTTACAAAGTGCCGTCAAACATGTTTTATTCATGTTTCATCTCACAATAATTAATCACATCAAATAGCACTACTGCACAAACATCCCCGACCCACTTACACACACACACACACACACACACACACACACTTGAGATAAAGGTTTGTTTTGGTTTTGTTCCGTTTTTTTTTTCCAATTATAACAATTTTAATTACAATTGCCAAGACAATCCTGAGAAAGCTCGTTGTTAGGCTGAGACTCGGTGGAATCCAACGCGTGCAGAGAAAAATACGAGTGAATTAACATGCACGAGTGCAGCAGAAGACAAACAAGCGTACCGTACTCAGAATGGCGTGAGGAATGGAGGGAGAGGTAGCAATTACTTCCCTGCCGAGGTCGTTTAGTGTGCTGTTGGTTGGAGAGATTAGTCGGGAACCAGGGATGGAAGGAGGAGGAGGAAGGAGCAGTGGTGTGTTACCTGGGTGCGAGTCTGAGTGTGTACAGTAATTGGTGTACAGCTTCATCCACAACAACAAGGATTCCTGCAGTGGATAATCTGACCCCACATCATGGAGTCAAGTCTGGGTTTCATAAGACACTGGGACAGCCTAAACCCACAGGAAGAACTGTGGCAAGTTCCTCGAGATGCTCCAAAAACAGTTAAAAACCAAGTCTAAACCAAAGCCCTGAACCAAGCAGAGCCAGGCTCTTCAAAATGCTCCAAAAGGCCAGGAGTCCTGATCTCAGTGTACTCGGGTCTGTCTGCATCAGGCCTACATAAAGAGACAGAAGACCATTCACAGAATAACTCTACCAAGGTCTTTAAAATAACTGTTCACACTGACATGATACCAATGTTCAGTCTACAACTAGGTCCCCACATTTCCACCTGAAAAATAAATAAAATGACATTATGCTGGGTCCAAAGTTGGAACAAAGGTTCTCCAAGATGTTCCATTTAAAACAACAATTCCTAAACCAAACATCTGTCTGGGATTATGCCTAAACAGAGCAGAAACAGCTGTGAGGAGAACCTAACGTCCAAAACCAAACCCCTGATCGAGATGAAGGGACAGAAGACAGACAGCCTTGTTCTCGTTTCCTCTGTCTGATCGCTCCAAAACCACCAAACCGATGTCAGAGGATGTCCTTTTCAAAGTTATTTCATACCTTTATGTGCACGTGTACATCATCAGGCCACACCCCACCCCTGTGACCCTGATAAGCTTAGATAAGCCGTGGAGAATAGAAGGACAATAATAGCACTGATGAAGGTTTCAGGCATCATTCACCCCTCTCTGCCTCATTGTAAGGAAATCTGTTTGCTGCATAACTGAGATATAAATTCATAGAAAACAAACCCTCTTCAGTATCATCACATCAACTGATGTTTACCTGTGAAAGCACATTTGTGGGGGGGGGGGGCACAGCCTGCCAAATATTAATTTCCTGAACCTCAGAATCATCAGTGGCATCTCTCTGAGGACCACACAGCTTCACAGGAGACTGGCTGGAAATATTCTGCACATAAGATAATTTACTCAGATTACCATCTTCGCCTTTGTTCTGCCCCTCGTCCTGTGATTTTCCCGCCTTCCTCCTCCAGTGGAACTGAAGGAGCCACAAACTTCATTAACACTTACACAAACAGAAGGATGAGGCCTCAGGAGAACCCAGTCTGGAGCTCATCAAAAGCCCCCTTATGCATGTATGCAGCAACAGCAGCCACACACACACTTTCATCTCTTCACAGGACAATACATTCATTTCCTGGAGAAGTGCCCGAACCATGACCTCAAGCTTCCTTATTTTCTTTCCCCAAAGGGAAGGCAGGTTAGTGCAGAGATTTACATCCACACAACACAACACAGCATAAAGACACGTTTTCATACCTGCTTTAGATTTCTCTGATCTCCTCTGAAGGTCGTTTCCTTCCACACGTCTGGACTTCAGACTTTCATGATGAGGATCATTGATGCTGAAGTCCACAGCGTATCACACACACACACACACAGCTTCTCAGTGTTAGCAAAAAAAAAAATGGTTAAATGGGCAAATTTGCTGACAAAGCAAGAGCAAACAGAGCTGCCAAAGACTGAGGAAAAAGATCCACCTGAGGAGGGAGGGCAGTAAAGCACAGGTGAGCTCAATCTGACACTAACGAGGGCAAAGGAGCGAATCAAAAACAGGAAATAATAAGGCTTTAACCTTCAAAATAAAACAGAAAGCAAACTGAAAGACTTACCAGGACCAAACTCAGCGGAACACTAAAGACACATGAAAAAGGAAACTCAACAAAACAACAATTGCATTGTGTCACCTTCCACCTGTCAGTCACAGAGGCCACGCCCCCAATGAAACAAACTGAGCCTTGATGCAGTCATGGCTAAAAGCTCTTTGGGCTAGTTCACATGTTCATGGATGCAAAGAGCATCACTGTGATAAAAGTTACTTTAATCACAGCTGAACTTTGTCCCAGACATTCCTAACACACGATTCCTGCCTCATGCTGCAGACAGTATTATTATTGTACAGTATAGCTGTAGTCAACATTGCAGCATAATGCAGATATGATCTTAGAGAAATGAACCTGCTACTGAAGGAAAATCAGTAAGCATTGCTCTAAAATGTGACAGTCATATTTTTCTTGTTTTTCATGTTTGGTCGCTGATTTCCTGTGCAGCACTTCCTGCTGCTAACAGAAGCAAGAGCGCCTCTCCAGGTGGTGTCTTCCTCCATCATGCTCATGATGAGCAGGGAGCGGTGTGGGGGGTTTCTGACTGCTGACATTGTGTCTCCTGCTTATTGTTAATGTTTCTGATTAACACTCGTGGTCACATCAGTCAGCTTTACCGTCTCTCCTCTGTCATCGCTCCCTCTCACCCTTTTCCCCTTCAGTCTCACTTCCTGCCAGCCTGTAATCATCACTGTCAGGTACAGAGTGTAATCCTCACCGTGCACACACACACACACAAGGCGCAGGTGTCACCTGGGAGGAATGGCAGCCATCGCTTTGATAACACAGAATCAGCCCCCCCCTCCCCGCTCGCTCTGCGTCTAGAAACTTTGTTGTGTTTCTGTTTGTGTTCTTGCACAGAAGAAGAGTGAGACGTGTGAGGCTGCAGCTGTGCTTTGTCACCTCTCTGAGTCGATGACCTGACTCATCCTGATGTTAGCCAACACAGAGATGCTGATCTCTGTGTTCAGTCAACAGTCGTACGGTGAGCCCTGCTCAAACGTCCATTTATAGCCCAGCTTTATTGGAATAAAAGCTGAGTTTTATACAAGAGAGCAACACAAAAACACTCATTATTACACAAAGGCAAATAAACACAATTTTCAAGTCTTGTTTGTGAAGGAAACGCAAAGAGCAGCTCCAAGGCTGAAAAATAAAGCCGTCACGGGCTGCACTTCCTCCAACAACCAAGGCTGGCTCTAAACCCGAGTCCAGCTCATAAACTTCAGAACATAACACTTTGCACTCAGGATTCATAGCTTCGTCTGGAAAACTACAAAGATTAAAAGTATGGAATGCCAAAGAGGCCAAAACATGTGAAGTGACTGTGCACCAACTGCTGGCTCATTTAAGTAGTCTGAGGGTGAAACAGTGTGTGTGGAAAACAAAACAACTGCGTTTCCCAGACAGCAACCTCAACATGAGGATTTGGGTTTTTAATCAAATATCAGCCTCCAGGGCTGAAATATGAGGCTGAAGCACCGGGTTCCTCTGGTGTCCAGCAGAGGCGCCACAGCGAGTCAGTCCCCATAGACTCCCATGTTAAAGTTTTCCAGTAGAACAAACATGTTTACAGCCTGGGACAGAAACTGCTTTGGTCTCTGTGGATAATTTCCCCCTTCATTACAGCTGTACCTTACTTTTAATAGCCTACTTCTTTAAGTTATATTGTGGTATGAGCACTTTAACTTTGGTAAAGCATCTGATGTTTGACATGGTGTCAGTGTTGCATTAAAAATACTGAAGATAGCCTTGTTTTGATTTAATGAGCACCAAACTTATTCTATATGTTAATGATAGAAGGGCCTGAAGTATTTTACACTCAAACCAGAGTTTTTCTGAAAGTAGTGACCATCAGAGATCACTGTGAGTAACAAAAACAGGAATGGGGCCTCACAGAGAGGTTGTGGTGTTCCACAGGGCTCTATTGTCACTCCTCTACTTTTTATTCAGCTTTAAATTCTGTTCTTGTTTGTCAAAGCACAAAATGTTTCCCCCTTCATAACAACTGTGCAGGAGGATAATGTCTTTATAACTCATCTGTTTAAATTGTATTAAGGCTTTAAGTTTGCATTATTAGGGGTGTGGCCTCTCTGACTGGCAGGTGGATGGTGACACAGGTGGCTATAGCTGCTATCTGTCTGCTATGCTTCACCTCAGCTAACTGGAGTCCCTGAGCTGGACCTCTGGACCGTGTTTGTGCTGTTGGAGCCTTTTGGAGCATTTTTAATGTGACTATCTGACCAATCATATGGCTGATGTTGCTTCATTGGAGTAACAGACTGTCCAAGAAGGTGGAGCTCCAGTTTGGGTGAAGTTTGAGACTTTTATTTGGATGTTACTGAGCACTCCACTCACAATCCTAATACGGTCACTTCAGGCTCCAAAAGGGATATTGATGACCACAGTGTTGAACTTAACACTTCAAATCAGGACTTGATTTGGTGACATCTTTAACTTCATCGATTTTTTTTAAATACAAACTGTCTGGAAATCCTCAATTAGGCTGCAGTAGAAAAAAGGCCATTTTGGCTCTGATAGCAGATTCAGGACCTCCCTGTAACCAGTAAATATATTTTGGTCCAGAACATGAGCTCTTATACATCAGTACACAACAAAACTGTGCTAGAACAGGCTGTCAGTGGGCATTAATGTCTGCTGGTTCAAGGCTAACTGTAGGTATCTCTGCTTTGCTGAAAGCTGATGAGCCCACAGACCTTAACGCCGACTGCATCCTGAATGTGTTTGTCTGCTTCTGTGGAGATAATCTGGGGGTAGAAAATTGCAAGACAGCACCTCAGTAGCTGCAAATTGAATACTGCTGAAGCATCAACTTTAATGCTGGAGCTAGAAAGATATTCATGTCAAATGGCCTTGACTGGAAACAAGTCATCAGTATTCAGCTGGATGGCAGTGCAGTGACGAAGGGCGGGAGTCAGGACCGGAGAGGAAACTCTGATGGTAGGTACACTAGTCCATTCAAGTCAGTGAAAAGCTATTATTAAACTGAAGCAACAACAGATGTGCCAAGTGTGAGGTCACCAAGATGAGTTATTGGAAGAATATAAACCAGAGAGATTTAATTTTTGATCTTCAGTGGTTCCCCCTCACTCCTCTGGCTTCTCTGACATAGTTCTTATAGTTTTATATGTGCCAAACTTTTCCTGAATATAGAAAAGAAATGATAAAGTGATCAGTCTGGTATCCAGATCTTACAATAAATCCAGTGAATGCAGAGACATGAAACTGATACAAACCCTCGAGCAGCGAGCCGACAGACTAATGTGAATAATGATTTTCCATCTGTAATCCCTCACACAGTTTTTCTCTCTCTGCAAGTTTTCAAGAGTTGAACTCTGGAAAAATAGTAAAATTCTAAATATATGAATAATGCTTTCAAATTAATACCAATTAATCAATAAAATGTCAAATAATTTATATTTCTGATTTAATTTTCTTCTGGCAAACAGATCTGTGGCACTACTTTTGCACAGCAGTAGCAAGAACCCTCACATATCAGAGAGACCATCCATCTAGCAATCCATCCATCCATCCATCCATCCATCCATCCATCCATCCATCCATCTTCTTCCACTTATCCAGGGTTGGGTCGTGGGGGCAGCAGTCTAAGCAGAGAGACGCAGACCTCCCTCTCCCCAGTCACCTCCTCCAGCTCGTCCGGGGACCCCAAGACGTTCCCAGGCGAGCCAAGAAATATAATCTCTCTAGGGTCTCCTGGGTCTGCTCCGGGGCCTCCTCCAGGACATTCCCGGAAAACCTCACCCAAGAAGCACCCAGGAGGCATCCTAATCAGATACACCTTGACAGTCTCCTTTAGATGTGGAGGAGCAGCAGCTCTACTCTGAGCCCATCTCAGGTGACTGAACTCCTCACCCTATCTCTAAGTGAGAGGCCATAAGTGAGGGTAGGGACGTAGTTCAACCAGTAAATCAACACCTTTGCTTTTACGCTCTCTATTCATCACGACAGACCGGTGCAGCCTCTGCAATGGTCTGTCATCAGACACCAGAGAGACATTGAAAAACTGACACTGAAACATTAAAACAGATGGAGCTTGAAGAGCTGGGGTGGAGGTGGTTTGCAAAGTGGCTTGCACATGCACAGCAGCTACAGAGTTAAAACAGCTTAATTAGAGCAGCCTTTAGCAAACGTGCGAGTTGAAGACATGGAAACCAAGCAGCACCCTCCAGGGCAGAAAAATGAAGCCAGCACTGAGGCCCCAAAACTGCAGTTCCTCTCACGTCCACTTGAGGCTCCAAAAGTGAGTGAGTTCCCATAGACTCAGCATTAATTGATAACTTGTGTCCACCTTTTATATCCAGTCCAGAGAACTTGCCCGACAATGATCACACTTTGAGTTTCCTTCAGCATCACCATCATTCACTGGGAGTTGTCTGCATATCTGTGGAGCTGCTAACAGATAATTCTGTTATTCCATCCAGGCTGCAGCTCCTCCCTGTAGCTGACATTACAGCAGTGAGCATCAGGGGTGCGGCTCTGACATCCTCCAATCAGATTTTCATACAACAGCTGAATTCGACACTTAGCTGACAAAATGCAGGAGGAAAGGTAAAACCACTGGGATTCACGAAAAAAAATACAAAAGTGAGGCATCGAATGGGATTTAAGGTACATGAGGTCAGTTTGAGGGTAATTATGAGTGAAAAATGGCTGGACTGAAATCACAGAGCAGGGCACCTGAGAGTAGAAAATCTGAATCCTATTTATTGACTCATTTTTTCTCTTAATTTGCTTCCACAGCAGAAAACACACATAGAAACTCAGTGTATAGGTCAGGTGTTCTGTGATGTAAAAACTGAAGGGATGCACATGGAGCAGATGGGTATGTACAATATATGCATGTATTTATGTAGCATCCACAAAGTGCAGGAACTCTATAAATAATCATGATGCATTCAAACTGTGGGAATAAAGGTGAGTGCATGCTCTGACTGCTTGAAGGCCGGTGGGAGGAAGCTGCTTGTGTCTGCTTTGGGGTCTGCTCTGATCTTTCCTGACTGGAGAGAAGGTTGGAACCTCCGGGTCCTTTCCTGTTAGCCAGCCGATCCAAACCAGACAGTGATGCATGCACAGAGAACAGGCTGGAGCACTTTAGAGCAGAACTGGCCCAGCAGCTCCTCAGGCAGAGTGAAACTTCCTGAGCTGGCACAGGAAGTTCATGCTTTGCTGGGTGTTGCGGGCATTCCTGGGAGACACCCAGTGTTCCTGAATCTGGGAATGTAGGGCAATGACTCCACCTTCAGGTTGTCGTGACCTCATTGGAGGGCCAGCGGTTCAGCCACCTACTGTACCTGTAAGTGGACTCTGTCTGAGATGAGCTCTTCAAAGGAAGGAGGGAGAGGAGAGCAGACAGCTGTCCATCTGTCAGGAGGTTTGTGACCAGCCAGCAGAATCAGAGTGACAGTGCACGTGAAACACTTCATGTATGAGCGCTACTCTGAAGAGCAGTTGGCCAGCTGCACTGAAATCAGAATCCACCCGTTAGCCGTAATGCTGGTGTTTGCAGAGTTCACTTCCATTCGACTGATGTGTGAAATGGACCACAAACACAGGAGTCTTTGAGGAAGAGATTAAACTTTCTTGATCTCACTGAGTGATCACGTCTTACTGGAAGTGGGGAAAACCAAGCCCAAACGGGAACCAGCAGACATTAATGCCCACTGTTGGTCTGTTCTGGCACAGGTTTGTTACTGGTTCCACAGGTTACTGGTGCAGAAACCACACAGGGAGGTCCCGGATCTGCTATCAGAGTCATAATGGACATTTTTCTACTGATGCTTAATTGATGATTTCCAGTTTATATAGAACGGATGATGAAGTCATATAATGTCACCAAATTATTTGTCAGGTGGGTGAATAAACCTCATTAGGATTATTAGGAGAGAGTGGACTCAGTAATAACCAATCAAAATCCTCCAACTTCACTCAGCAAACTGAAGCTCCGCCTTCTTGAACGGTCTGTCAGTCCAATGAAGGCACAGCAGCCATATTATTGGTCAGATAATTGCATTAAAAAGCACAAACACGGTCCAGAGGTCCAGTTCAGGGACTCACAATCCACCTGTTGGTCAGAGAGGCCACGCCCCTAATAATGCAAACTTTAATTAGTTGAGCTATAAAAACATCCTCCCACGTACAGCTGTTATGAAGGAGGAAATTATCTTTCTGCTGTAAAGGTTTAACATGAGAGTCTATGGGGACTGATTCACAGTGGCGCCTCTGCTGGACACCAGAGGAACTGCACTTTTGGTGCTTTAGAGCTGTCTTACCTGCTTCTGAATGTCCATGTCTGTGAAGGAGCCACAGAGGACATCTTGTGCCCACCTCCCCTCTAAAGTCACTGCAGGACAAACAGCTCATTTGTGGATTAAGGCTGTTTGAGTTTTGAAGCTATGTAAACAGGAAGTATCCTTAAATATTTCCTGGAGGCTTCGTGATCACTGAGATGCAGGAGGAATGATCTCTAAGCCGCTCCGGTTCATCCCTGGATGCATGGACATTACTCACAATAATGCTCGTGCTTTGGTTGGGTTTGTGTTTGTGGTGCTGTTGCTGCTGTGTGGTTATTGTGTAACTTCTCAGAACAGCTGATCGAGCCTTTAATTCATTGTTAATTTGCTGTGTGAGCGTCGACGCTGATGCCGCTGTGCAGTCACACCCTCTGAACGGGAAACATTGAGTCTGAATGTGTGTACACCTGCATCCACACCGGAGGCCCCAGCGAATCGTATCTTATTAAAACACATTACCTGAACAATCCCCGTCTCCCAGAAGCCATTTAATTCAGCGGTGCTCTGAATTCCTGATCTACAATCTGTTCTCATTACACTTACTCTCACACTCTCCCTCTTTATCTGTCCTCCCCCTCTCTCTGTCCTCCCTCTCCCTCCCTCAGGTGGATCGTGTAATTGCTGTGGTTTAACAGGTACTGTGTTTGATCTCACGCTCATCCTCTGAAGCCTCCCTCTCATGAAAGAGATGAAGGGAGGAAGGCATCTCCCAAGGAGCGCCTGTTGAGGGTGCATCTTGAGTGGGAATTGCTTAAGTCTGGTCTGATTTCTGAAGTAATTCAATTATTGCAGCGGTAGTGGTGGAACTGCAGGCTAAAACACACAAATCACTTCAATCTAAAGCCAATTCCTCCCCATTTAACCTCTGTGCATTACACAGACGTGAAGCCATTTTCTCTGCTGCCTTTCATTAGAGTCTGATCTGCAGCCGTCGGCAGGACAGGAGGAAGTGGCCTCGCTGAAGATGATTTAAAGATGTTTGATTGATCAGAGCGGCCCCACAAGATACAAGACAGCTTTAAGTAAGTAGGGATTGGATCATTTATCAGCATCTCTAATTAATAAACCAGCTGTGCAGATGTTCATTTTTTAGCTTCGAGTGGTGATTAACTGTTTTCAGCAGCAGTGAATGTGCTGAAATTAGATCAAATGGGAAGTGTTTAAATTCGTGCAGAGGGGATTTAAATGTTTTACATAAGAGAGCACATTCCTAACTATTTCAGCTTTTTACTGCATCTGATATTTTCATTCCATCCACGCTGATCATTTTAAATTCAGCTCATCAAATGTGTCTCTGTGCAGATCTTTTTTATAAGTACTAAACGTTTTTATTGCCAGTGTCTGAACAAACTGTAACGTTACTAAAAAACACGACCTCTGGAGCCAATTTTTCACTGAAATCTGAAGGATGTGACATTTACTCCTGCAGCTCAGGAGGGAGATATATGTGCCACTGTGTCCACCACACTGGACACATGACCACGTAGGGTCAAGTGAAAACCACCTTGAGGCCAGTCTGAGATTCTCTGGTAACCACCTGCTGAGATGCAGATTGTTGCAGTCGCCCACATTTTAGATGGAAGATGCCAACTTGTCTGCAAACACTCTCCAACTGCTCGCTGAGCGGCAGTGACACTGAAGAGTGCAACTTCAAAATAAGAATTGCACCTTTTCAAGCGTGTTGCCTTTTACGTTGAAGGTGACTGTTCTCCGTTTCCAATTTATGTCGCACTTTTTTCACCAAGATTCAGCTGGCAGTCCATGCAAACAATGGGTGACCGCGGCAATCTGCAGCAAAGCAAACACAAGGAGGTTTTTGGTGCAGCACCCTCTTTACAACTAGTTTCACCCAGCAACCACCAGCAACCTCCAGCAACCACCAGAAACCTCCAGCAACCTCCAGCAACCACTCACCAATTGATTGGGAAACATACAGTTTTTCTCCGAAGTTAAATTCAAAGTGAACTTTATTGTCATGTCAGCCATACACGAGTCTAAAGAGAGACAAAACTGAGAAGCTCAGGGGGCTGCAGTGTATACAGTCCAACAGTCCAAAGTACAAAAACACAGATACCGGTGGTTGTATCACTTCCAATAAGACATACAACATATGAGCAATATGCACATGACATCACATGAGAAACCTCTGCAGGAAGTTCGGTGGTTCAGCCCATGGCTCCCAGAGTGCATCGGAGCAAACGCTGACCCCCACTCCAATTAAACACTCAGAGAGATGAAATATGCACTTATACACAAATGAACTGTAAAACCACCTGCATCATTCTGCAGCCATCAAAACACCTCTGACACATTAAAGTATGGATGCAGAGGGACGACGACTTCAACGACTGCAACTGAAGATTTTGTTTCACCAGAAGGTAAAATCTGTTTTAGACAAAGGCTACAAGAACAGCAACTAGCACCAGTGAGTTCCTTATTGTAGAAGAAGCTGATGGAAACTCAGAGAGGAATTTTGGATGGGGTGAGGTCGCTCCCACAGCCTTCATCTGTAAATGAACAGCAGGTGCTGTGAGGAACCCAGGCTGTTGTTTTACTCTGATGTCGGTTTAAATGGCGTCCTCTGAGGTCCTCTGCAGGTATAAACGATCATATCGTTTTCTTTTTATGATAAATAAACTTATTTTAGGGGAAGTCATGAATTATGAGGGTTTATTTTAACTGAGTTAAATGATTTTAAAATGCAAAGGAGTCAAAATGGCCACTTTGGGTTCTGTGGGCTGCAGGGGGGACCTCTGGAATCAGGATTATTCCGGAGCATCCCAGGGATTCTTGATTAGATTGGGATTTGGGGAGTTTGGAGGCCGGATAAACTTCTTGGTGTTCTTTGTGTTTCCTGAGGCGTTGGTTGGCGATCGGTGACGACAGCGTTAATGCAACTAATGGACCAAAATGCACAGGAAGCCAAACGATAAGAGTCAGACTGGAGTATATTAAACGGATCTGTTGGGAATTTGTTCCTGAAACTGTTCAACACAAAGCTGCACTCAGACTTGCACACGAGGAAACAGCATATGGAAGCTCCACGCCTCGATGTTTATTCATAATGAAGGGCGCGAGCATCTCCATCCACTGTTTATCTCAGGGTTACAATAACGCAGTAATTACCTCATTTGTGCACGTGTCAGCAGAGGGAGTGTGGGTAACAGCTCATTACCAGTCAGTCAGCCGCTGCTCCAGCACTACAGCACGCCCCCCCCCATTACTGCAGCGGTACCTGCTACACACCTGTCAGTCATCTGGAGCCGCAAAACAGAAATGTGATTGCATCCTGTCAGAGAGGAGATTTAGATGAACTCCTGCCGGGTGGCTCGAGAACTCTCTCATACCTGTGGAATACATTCTGCTGAAAAAATAATCATAGAAGAAATTGCTGTTTTCCCCGGGATCTGTTTTCATCTGTTCAGCAGAGAAATATCCATCACTCAGTCACACCAACAGGACCCATTTACTGACTGCATGTATTTAATATCTCAACAGAAAGTCAGCTAATATGGAAGCATGGACTCTTTTCATACAGCAAAGGCAGCATGCTTCTTTCTACTCTGATGCAGATCAATTTTAAACACTCCTCTCACGCCCATTTTTCCTCCAATCATTCTCATAATTAATTAAATGTCTCATTCTGACATGCTTCCTGTAAATGACTGAAGACACCTGAAGTATTAAAAAAATAACCTGAGTAAAATCAAAATGCAGTTTTTAAATTATGATTTCATTTATTAAAGGGACAAATCTGTCCAAACCTCCCTGTCCCTGTGTGACCAGCATGAGTTCAGCTTCACTGCCACAGCTGCTCCATCAGGAACCTGTGTGACGAAGTGAAGCAGGCTAAAGACCTCAAAGAGCCACGATCTGAGGAACCATCTGAGGAACAGTCTGAAAGGCTTTGGGACTCCAGAGGACCACAGAGAGAACCTTTATCCACACACGGAGAACGCCTGGAACAGAGGGAACCTTCCCAGGAGCGGCCGGATACCAAAATGACTCCAAGAGCATCGATGACTCGTCCAGGAGGTCGCAGAAGAACCCAGAACAACATCTAAAGACCTGCAGGCCTCACTTGTCACCCTGCCGATCTCCAAGAGGAAAATATTCTGTGAGACTGAGGCTGAACTTTCTGGAAGCTTTGAGTCCCGTTCCATCTGCATAAACTAACCCAGCGTTTCCTCAGAGATCATCAGACCAGCAGGCAGACGTGGTGGTGTGATGGTCTGGGGCTGCATCGCTCCTTCAGGACGACATGCTGTGATCAGTTTGTGTCCTGAAGTTCACTCAGGTCATGCAGCAAGACGATGATCAGCAGCAGCTCCACCTCTGAATGGATCAGACTAAATGAAGGTTTTGGAGTCAAAGTGTGGCCTTAAATCAGATTGAGGCGTTCATGATGGAAAACCCTCCAATAACGCTCCTGCAGAGCAGAGCGGGCCAAAGTTCCTCCACACAGATGAGAAACACCTGAGTGCAGCCAGGTATCAGGTTTAGGGGCGGTGCCTCTCTCACACAGGGCGGGTTTGGAGAGCTTTGATCTCTTAATGAATGAAGTCCTCATTAAAACTGTTTTGTGTTGACTGCTTCTTTGTCTGACATTAAAAAGTGTTTGATGACCTGAAACATGTGACAAATATGCAGAAACCAGGAAGGAGGCGGAGTGAAAGAAATAATATGAATATTCAGAGTTTTCATGTCATGATTTGAGTGTAAAACCTTTAATAACTCAGACGGTCTGATGAAGAGCAGTAAGAAGAGACGTCTTTCTTTATTAGTGGGTTTCTGAACTTTGCACGTCTTTAGTTTCTTTCTTCTTTGTGTCTAAAAATAAAGGAAAGTAAAGAAAAGTTGTGATTGGCTGTTTTCCTGTGACTTCGTCTCTGGGATCTCGGGTTGTGTGTTTGTGCTCAGATAAATATTTGGTGCAGCATTGCTTGAACCTCCCCCTCACCGTAAGCGCCGGTGATGGAGTGATCTGTGTCAGGTGTTTGACTCGCACTCTTCATTGTTCTGTGCGTATAAGGTTGGGTTTACACTGTTCTTCTATTAAAGCCAAGCAGGTGTGCGAGGAGGGCTGGAAAATATCCTTAAAACAAAGAGAGAAAAGCGCTTTGCCGACTCCTTCTAGAAAACATTTTATCTAAATGCCGCTTCGTTAGTGCCGTTTCCAAAAGTTCCAGTTGGAGGCTGTGACTCTGAAAAACACCTTTTCACTGTAATTATCTCCTCAAATTCACAAAAGAGGCGCACACACCAGTATCAGCTCTGCCTCTGGAAGCAGGGATTGGATTTAAGACGGCGAGAGGGGGGGGAGGTGAGGAGGTGGGTAGGCGGGAGGCGGTGGGGGTATTAAGCAGAGACAGGTCGGGAGGGTGAAAGCGATTAGACGGCGAATCCTGCCTGACTGAGAGGGGCTGAGAACAAAGGCAGACAGAGACGGGCCTCAGAGCGGAGGAGATACCACAGCAGCTCCCAGGCAGGGGATAAGGAGGAGAACAGGTGGGGAGGGCGAGGGGCGGAGTCCTGAAACACGGCGAAGCTGCACATAATCGTTCATACACACACCTGCAAAAGTAAACAACCTGCAGGGTGTCGGGATGCATCCTTCACTTCCTGCTGTTCATGTTAAGGGTCATTCCCAGGCTTTGGTTGCCTTGGTTAAAAATGTAGATGCACACATTGATTACAGCGCCTACATTATATTACCTGATCTTTGAAAAAGCTCTTTTATGAATTAAATTATTATTTGTAACAGAACCTTTTTGCAGATATTAGCATACCTGCTAATGTGGCTAAGCTAGCATGCTAAGGTTCAGACCCCCTGACAGCAACAAGGGGAAGCTGTGGACTCCATCAGGTGGTGATTGATTGCTGGATGAAATTGGCAGCAAAGAGGTATGAGGTGCAGCACCAACAACCTCCCTGTGATTGCTATGGTTGCTAACAGGTTGCTGCAGTCACCTGTAGTTTGCACAGACGAGGTCAGCTTGTCTGTGTGAGCAGCAGTTAAATGCCTTCAGAGTTAAAGTTGTTCCTTTCTGCCACAACCAACATGTTTCAAAAGGTGCAACTTTTACTTTGAAGGCAAACGGACCAATTCCAGCTGCACTTTTTCAAGTTTCAGCTTTTTGACTGCAAACTACAGGTAACTATGGCAACCTGCTAGCAACCAAAGCAATCGCAATGAGGTTTTTGCGGCAGCATCGTGTCCAGGCGGGAATACACACCTTTCCCTCACCGTCTGCCATTTCCAGGGGGTCATCAGTCTGTGTGTGATGGAGGCCTTAGTTTGGTTGCTAAATGTCATGAATTGTGAAGTATGCACCCAGATTCAGACCCTCAGGTCGACAGAAATACATCCAATACTGTTAACAGAAGAATTAAAAATATAAAACACCTGGCTGGGAGGACACAAGCCAGGATAACAGACACAGGAACAAGGACCTCTACTTATGCACAAAAACTAAATGCAAGGCACTCGACACAAAGAACTACCAAAATAAAACAGGAAGTGATGACTAAGTGGGGAAACACACACATATGAATGAAGTTAATACAGAGGAACTCGCACAAGAGGAGCGAGGAACTAAACTCAAGACTAAATTGTCAGTAAAAACATGAAGGAGCAAATAAACAACAATGACACATGAAGGCGAAGCTGCTGACTCATTCATTCCTACTCTAGACAAGAGACAGAAATGAGCTTTCAGCAATCGATGGGGTGAGGAGGTTAGTGGTTAAGGAGGCGCTCAAAGGAGCCCCCACCCCTCCACATCAAAAGGAGCCAGCTGAGGTGTTGCAGACCCAAGACGTGTCTAGCAGGAGGTCTCCAGAAGCACGTGAGGCTATGAACTGCTAATATTATACAGACTAACAGACCATCCCAGAAGGCTGAGCTCCAGATTTGAGGTGATTAGCAGGCGTCTGTGTGTGTGATGCTCCCATGCAGTCTGTACATGCAGCATGCCCAAATATGGTCACGTCTGTCTCCAGGAAACCAACATGGTGATGCTGAGGCTTCATGTGTGGAGTCCGGAAAGCAGTGGGTGAGGTCATGGTGGTAAGACACGCTACCTGCCAGCTACCCTGAAACCACGGTCTTTGTCACAAACATGAACGAGGACAGTATTTCTGTACCTAACCTGACCTCATACAGAAATCCATCCAGATTAAAAGCAAACATTAATTGCAGGTCTGTGACTAAGAATAGTGCCGCCTCCTCCACACCTCTCTACGTGCAGGACGGGCTACTTCCTGCAGACACTGAATCTCATTAGTGGGCATAAATCATGAGGTGTGTGTTTAATTCCCGGGGTTACTGAACTTCTTGCACATCAACACCTACATCAGCTATCAGCTCTGCTGGTTGTGTAATGCTGCACACCGTGGATATGGAAACACTGCAGAGAGCAATGCACTCATGCTCCATCTGGCATTGGCAAATTCTTTCAGGTTTTAAACTACCTCTGAATGATGTGGGCGACTGAAGGCAACAAAAAGTCAATGGGCTTCTGTTTCGCAGAAGCTCACAAAAAGTTCTCCTGGCGAGGTTCCCTTTGTTCACTCTCAGCGACGAAGTCCTTATCGGCTCTGCTGAAGTATTTTATGTCCTTCACGGCTCTTTGTGTGTGCACAGTGAATGGGAGGGAGGCGAGCAGAGCATAATGCTGGATATTGATGCCTGATTTTATTGTCTGGTCTCGATTCAGAGAGCGAGAGGAAAAGATAATGTGGCTGCGCTGCAGAGGCCGATGATGGCGTGTTCCTCTGAACACCTCTGTCAAGGTTTCAAGACAGTCTGAGCGACACGACAGCAGAAACCGAACAGAGCTGACCGTCAGAAGCCAACAGTTTAAATTCCTGTTGGTGTGTGAGCTGAAACCTGCTGCAGGGAGATGAAAACAGAGATCCTTCAAGGACGCTGACTTCCTGATATGGAGGAGGATGCAGGCAGTTTGAGCTCCGTGTTATATCATAGCACCCTGCACACTTCTGCTACAGTAAAGGCTTTTTCCTAGCTCAGGGTCAGCCTTTGGGGCTGCAGTTATCTACATAAATATGATTGCACCACTTATAATAAAGCCTGTGTTACACGACTTAATTATTAATTATTATTTCTGGACATTTAATAAACCAAAACATATTTTAAGCTTGACAAACTTAAACTGCACCTACAAAAAATCCCATCCAAAGTCATTTTCTTTCTTTTGGAAGCCCATAACTAATTTAATGTGTGCCGACATTTCCTCTGTGAAGGGAAAACCCATAATTTTATTAAATTAATAACTGCAGACTGGATATAAAAGCCCTGCGATAGACTGGTGACCTGTCCAGTGTGTGCTCGCCACACCTTGAGGCGACTGTTGTGATGTGGTGCTACATAAATGAAACAATAGATTATAATTTCTGCTGCAAAGTTGGACATTTTAACATGGGAGTCTATGGGGAGTGACTCACTGCTGGAGCCTCTGGTGGATGTTAGAGGAACTGCAGGGTGCTAACGGATTGGCTTCATGTTCCAGCTGTGGAGGTTACAGCTTGGTCAACACATGACGTCACACTTTCAGCTCAGTTCAGTTTTATTTATACAGCATTACATCACAGCTATGCTGTAAGGTACGGGACTCCAACAATCAGGTGATCTACGAGCAGGAAGATTAAAACTGTTGTGGAGCATTTCCTTCCAGTAACATCCTTATTCAGCGTTTTCCCTCACAGTTGTAGAAACATCTTCAGGTTGGTTGTCATTAGTTTTGGGTTCTTTTACACTGATCTCTACAGACAGGAGAAGTCCTGAGATAGTCTGTGTCATCGTGAATGGATGACTATGGAGTTTTTTAGAAATCCTTTGTTAGCATCTTCCAGCTTTGTGCTTACCTACAATGCTTCTTCTAAGGTCTTGAAGTATAGTCCATACTAACCAGTCTTTCTTTAGAGAGCAGAACTGGTCAGTAACTGGACTTTTAAAGAGAAGTGAACATTTTCAGCCCACACTTCCACTCTCATCTTTTTAACACCTGACTCCAAGTGGCTTTTGAAGCAGTCATTACAGAGATTCACTTATTTTAAGCAGCCGGCTCCATGAGGAATTACTCAGTGATTGCTCAAACCATCTCCAGCAACTGTAAGTCAAATTACATGGCAGTTACAGCTCTGAAATTGGAGCAAAGTTTCTAATGGAGGACAAAGCTATTTGGCAAAGTACAGGAAAAAGGATATGATATAATAATAATAATAATCTTTTTGGTACTTTGAGGTTAATGTGGCCTCTGGCTGTCCTGTGACTCAGCTCTAATATATACCTTCCCCTGCAGGAACATGTGGGTGTGTGAGGACGAATGGCTGCTCAGTAAAATGAACAATGTTGAATGGGAAGAAACTACAGAGGCCTACAGTGTAGCTAAGCTCCAGCTTTGTAGTCATTATTCATAAAACATTCATTCCTGTTCTGGAAAAGTACATGGATCAAATGTATGGAAAACCAAACAGACCAAAAACATCTGATGGGTACTTGTGAGGTCATGTGCTGACCAACCTGCAACCTCCAGTGCAAACAAACCCTGCAGTTCCCCTGGTGTCCAGCAGAGGCAGCAGTGAGTCAGTCCCCATAGACTCCCATGTTAAATAAACATGTTTACAGCCTGATACAGAAACTGCTTTGGTCTCTGTGGATAATTTCCTCCTTTATAATAGCTGTATGAGGGAGGATGATTCTATAACTCTGTTTATATAAAGTTTATATTTAAACCCTGGTTAAATAAAGTTTGCAATATTAGGGGCGTGGCCTCTGACTGACAGGTGGATGGTGACACAGGTGGCTGTAGCTGCTAGCTGTCTGCTAGGCTTCACCTCAGCTAACTGGAGTCCCTGAACTGGACCTCTGGCCCGTGTTTGTGCTGTTGGAGCCTTATGGAGAGTTTTAATGCGATTATCTGACCAATCATATGGCTGCTGTGGCTTTATTGGACTAAGACACTGTATTTTCCCATCATGGCACTCAAGTGTTGAATGCCGTTATGTTGTCCACAGTGACTTTAACTGATTTCCTGTAGGTTGAATGAATATATTTTCATATCAAAAAACTGATTGTGTGCCTTGCTGATGCAGTCCCCGCAATACTGTGTCTCCTCCAGGATCCAACCACAGAGCTGTCACTGCATGAGTGTTACTACACTACGGAGCCTCTATATCAGGGGTGGGCAACTCCAGGCCTCGAGGGCCGGTGTCCTGCAGCTTTTAGATGTGTCCCTGATCCAACACACCTGAATCAAATGGCTGAATTACCTCCTCAGTATGCAGTCAGGTTCTCCAGAGTCCTGCTAATGACTTCTAGATGTGATTCAGCTGTGTTGGATCAGGAACACATCTAAAACCTGCAGGACACCGGCCCTCGAGGCCTGGAGTTTGACAACCCTGCTTTATACAGAGTAGTTCTCTAATTTTAAGCTGCACTTAACCAAACTAATTAATTTGTAATCATATTCATCTGTTATCTATTATTTTGTGTCCCTATAAAAATATTTTACGCATTCTACATTTTCTTTATAATTTTATGAATAAATAATCACTACCTTTAAAAACAGGCATAATGATAATGAGCACTGAAGGTCACAGATGGAAGAAGTCTGTCAGCGGGACGTTAAACAGCTCATCAGCACACATTTCCAGATAAACTCTGAACTACATTCAAAGCCATATTCCAAACAGTGGCTCCACAGTGTGTCTCCTGCTCCCAGGAGGACACACAGAGCCCTCTGGGGTTGCAGCAGGAAGGGCATGCAGTGTAAAAAAAAATCTGTGGTGAAGCAGCTGATAGTAACATCCTCCTCAATCAGAAGCACTTAACGTGGAAAATAAAAGAACATCATATCTCCACAGCTTTATCCGGTCTCATTCTCATGCATTTGGAACACTGATTTATGGAAGAAACAAAGGTAAATCTGAGACAGCAGCCACCCAGTTCTGCCACACGATGAAATCTTTGAAGGAAATTCAGTGTTTCTGTAGCTGCTGTGTGTCTCAGAGCTTCCCTTCATTTGTGTGGACTGCTCCTTTTCCCTGGCTGATTTACACTCTGACCTGCAGGCTGCTGCTACCTGAGGAGCTGTAGCGAGGCGGGTGTTTCGACTGATTCGCATCCAGTTATTTGAAGCTCACAGCAGACTCCAAACCAGGCTGGACCACCTGAGATGTTCAAGGACGTTCAGGGGACACGATGACTCAGTGCTGGAACTGTGTCCCTGCTTCTCTGGAGCGTGGAGTTTAATCTGCAGCCAAACACTCCAAAGAGTGTGATATGTCACCCTGCTGCTGAACTCACAAACCCACAAAGCCACTGTGCAGCATACAGTTTAGCATAAGGACTAGAACCCAGGGTTCAAAAGTACACCTCTTTATTTATAACATGGAAACTTTTCTTTGCAAACACCACCCAGGCATCGAGAGCTTCTGAGGTCTTCACCATGGAGCTCATGAACCACCAAGATAAACTCTGCTTTCATGAGCTTCATGAATTTTAGTCATTTTAAAGGCAATTTATATGTCCCATATGAGTAGTTTGTCCCTGTGAGGGCAAAGAAAGTATTTTACTCCCTCTGTGGTGATCTCCCCAAATGACCAAATATCAAGCTTCAAAAGTGACACACAAGTGTCAGCTACACCAGGGAGAGACTAGTTCCCACTTCCCATCAGCAGCCTGTCAACAAACACAACAAAAAGAAAGCCCAACAATTCCATAAAAAAGGAAAGTTTTAAGCCTAATCTTGAAAATAGAGAGGGTGTCTGTCTCCTGAATCCAAGCTGGGAGCTGGTTCCACAGAAGAGGGGCCTGAAAGCTGAAGGCTCTGCCTCCCATTCTACTCTGAAGTATCCTAGGAACCACAAGTAAGCCAGCAGTCTGAGAGCAAAGTGCTCTATTGGGGTGATACGGTACTATGAGGTCTTTGAGATAAGATGGGGCCTGATTATTCAAGACCTTGTATGTGAGGAGAAGGAAAGTCTCTCATTTGCTCACTCTGGATTCAGGTAGGCCTTAAACACCTCACCAAACCCAGAAACCCACAATCCATCAACCCAGCTGTCCATCCCCAGGAGGCTTCCACAACCTGTGATTGACTTTCAAGGACAACACAAAAAAAGATGCTATGAAAAGAGCCAGAAAAGGGTGGAGGGCCCACTGCGGCTTGTAATGAGTTGCTACCTCGAGTGGAGGGGGTTGGGGTTCCCTCCTGTCAGTATAAGTGGAAAGCCCAGTGAAGATGTGATACAAACATATGGATATGGATGAACTCAGAGATGACCAGGACCCAAAAGGAGTCACGCAGCACCAACAGCAACAGAACTTCCTCCAACTCTTTCATTTCATAGCCCGTACAATCAAAGTGATGCAGCCGAAGAACAGCGAGAACAGAGTGATGACGATGTTGACTTTAGAGCCTATCATGAAAAGAATGACATCCCTCCAAGACCTCCTAAAGGAACGTCAGGCACAGGAAGTCTTAATAACACCAGTTTTAATTTTGATGTTTGAATTGGTTTTATAGTATGAAGGTGTTTTTGTTCTGATCAGTTAAAATGAAGCAAATGTTAATGGCGTGTTAATCAAAATCAAACAGATTAAACCGTTATAATTTCAGGACCATGGACAGCTCACAGTCACGCTGCTCACAGTGACATAACAACTGTGTATAACACAAATATGGCTGCCTGCACTTTGATAATTCAATTCAATTCCATTTTATTTATATAGCGCCAAATCACAACAAACAGTCACCTCAAGGTGCAACCTCATAATACATGATATATAGATCAGATACACACACACGTGTGTGCTTACAGTACTTTCTTAAATATTGTTTGCAGCCTGTCAATGACTGAAGCCTGTTTTGGCACTATAACAACTGCCTGCCAGACTGCCACTGCAGGCTTACATTTAACATACACATGTATGACCTGCATTTATATGCTTTTCTGATTACAATTAACAAGCTGCACCTTTTAGTAAATTACTCACAGCTGAATGTAATTTTCTAGCTCTGAACTTCTTGGAAGATTGGGCATGTTCTACTGAAATGAACTGACTGCCCCTGTGTTTAGAAAATCACCAGCAAAACTAACACACCTATCAGAGCCATTAATAGATTGTGCTCATGTGCTCATTTAATGTCCTGGAGGATCTCCGCAATCAACTTCCTTCATCCTCCAGGAACTGCCTGCATACTCTCATCACAGGAGGCACCAGGAGGAACCCAGGACCCACTGCACCAGTGTAGGGTCTGACAGTGGGTCCAAGGGTTTCATCCTGATACCTGATGGCAGCCAGGATGCCATTGCCTAGCCTGTAGAGGTCTGTATGTCCCTCCATGGATCACTGACCCACCACCAAACCGGTCGTGCTGAATGATGTTACAGGCAGCATAACGTTCTGCACGGCTTCTCCAGACCCTTTCACATCTGTCACATGTGCTCAGGGTGAACCTGCTCTCATCTGTGAAAAGTTCTGGTATTCTATGGTAAATGCCAATCAGACTCCATACAGTGAGCACAGCACACACTAGAGGACATCGGGCCCTCAGGACGCCCTCATGAAGTCTGTTTCTGATTGTTTGGTCAGAGACGTTCACACCAGTGGCTGCTGGAGGTCATGTTGTAGCTCTGCGGTGCTCATCCTATTCCTCCTTGCATAAAGGAGCAGATCCCAGTCCTCCTGATGGGTTAAGGACCTTCTACAGCCCTGTCCAGCTCTCCTAGAGGAACTGCCTGTCTCCTGGAATCTCCTCCATGCTCCGAGACTGTGCTGGGAGACACAGCAAACCTTCTGGCAAGCAGTTTGACCCTAAATATAATTTCAGACTGTATCAAAGTTTCGTGTTGGAGGGAGTGCCAGCAAACAGCCAACTCCTGAATGAAGGCAGTTACCTGTGCAGAACGAATCAGGTGAAAAGATTTGTTCATTTTCAGCACTGCTTTTCATCATTTATTGGTAAAGTCATAAAAACAAACTCCTGCTCCATGTCACACAGGATGAAAAGCACCGCAAACTTCCTTCAGCTCAATCTCGGGTATTGTACCTCAGGCAAAGCACAGATCATGGCATTATCACAGATAAGCATGGGTCAGAAAATGAATATGCTCCAGGGAGAGAAATGAAAGGAGAAAAAAGGGTCATGAGAAAGATTTCATATCTTCGCTCTCCTGTGCTGAAGTGCACCCTCCTCGAAAAGAATATATTTATTCTAAAATTAACACAATGATCTATTCAGAAACTCAATTTTAACTCAATTAAAGCCTCTCTCCCTGTCGGTCATGCCTTTGTTGCAGTAATTGTCAGTCTCTGCTTCTCAGACTGGAGTTCTTTGAACATGAATCGCACTGGAGCCCAAACCTTCAGCCGAGCGAGGGGGAACATTTTAATTCAGCCACACAAGAGAGAAGAGGAGCCATGACGGAGTAGCAGGTAGGAGTGGGTTTGAGTGCCTGCAGCAAGCTGTGCCAAACACACACACACACACACACACACACACACACACACACACTTTGAGAGGAAAGTGAGGCTATGCAAATGGTTGAGCTAATGAATTTCTGAATTCCAGCCTTGGCTCCTGTGATGGTAATGAGCTTATTTTGGCATGAGCTCATAGAGGAGAGTAGTGAACAAAATCTCCCTCACACACACACACACACGCACACACACACACACACACACACACACACACACACACACACACACACCGCAGTGATCTAAGCCAAACACGATCTCCTGCTGACAGTAGCTCATCACACCTCTTCAATCTTCCTCTGCTTCGCTGCCTGTCGTCTTTGCAGCCCCGTTTTTCTTCCCGCTGATGTCACCTGTGTAAACCTGTAGCACGTGTGCACACTGCACACAGCTAAAGATAACAGCAGAGAGCGGTGACCTTGTTTTTCAGGCTGCATCACGTCTTTGCACACACAGTCACATTTACTGTTTCCTGCTGGTGACTCAGAGCGTGCACACATTTCGACCACAAGCACCAACAAATTCCAGCGAGGTAACAACACAAACAGAAATCTGCTGTCAGCTGTGAGCTGTTGGGACTGCAGCAGGTAAAAGATTCACAGAAAAAAATATGAATTTTTTAAGCTTAAAATGAGGGAAAATGGCAGATTTATAAGAAGAAACTGGCAAATAGAAGCAGCTGCTGTGGGAATGCTAACAGGGAAGAACCCAGAGCTGAATCCCTGCATGGAAGACTGCCTTTGGTGGTGCTGGCGTGAAGCCACTCTCTCCAGGGTTTGGACTTCTTGGAGAATGATCGGTTCAAATCATTCACAAATAACAAAGAACAAATACACCAACATCTTTCTTTTTACTTGCACAAGGAGGAAAAACCTCATCCTCTGAGCTCAGCTCCCGAACCAAGGGAAGTGACCTCTCACTGAACAAAGAGGAAGTGGTCTCCTGGAGTTCAGCCTCCTTGTCACGGTTTTATTTCAGACCTTCACAGTAAAATCATGTGGGTTACATAAACTCAGTTTACAACATGTAATAAACTACATTCTTGGCTCTTCCCTTACCATATATGGTAGTAAGTATACCATGGAATGTGTATACGTTACATGGTGTACGTGACATACTTGAAAGTCTGTGTCTTGTATATGTGTGAGTATGTATGTGTGTATTTCCTACAGGCTTTAAACCAGTCTGTGGTGTAATTACAACTTCCTTCTTTAAGGACTATCACGACAAGTCTACACTGAAATAAACAACATATATTTATATATATATGTATATTGTTAACACAGAAGGTATGATAACTTATCATGAACAAAGAGTGTTTACACAATAATCCTAACAGAGAAGGGTTGTGGGAATGCAGCCTGCAGTGTGTGGAGAGGCCTTTCCTCAACCACGCTACGCTACCAAGGTGGGGACAGACTGACATACATCAGTTAGCCAACCAACTGATGTTGAAGCACAGACCAGGAAGTCCTACACACACAAGAGTCAAAGGATCGAGTGAAAGCTGAATGAAAGAGAGGGTCCTCTGACTGTAATGCATGCTGGTAGCTGGCTCTGCATTAGCACCAAGTCCAAGTCTAGGTTATTCATGTCCAGTCAGGGGAGCACGGTGAGCTGCAACACATTAAGAAGCATCTGAAAATGTTCAGAGCTTGCTGTCTGAAGGCAGATTCAGAGATATCTTCCTGGAACGCTTTACTATTTAAAAAGAACCTTTGCAGTGAGCTGCCATTGACTCATTTGTCCAATCAGTGTTTGCAAGAATCAAGGAAGTCATAGTAGAGAGGGAATGTACCTGTCAATCATCATCACTGTCTAGTGGTTCACCCATCAAGTGTCCAATGCTGGGTCCTGGACAAGCCCACTGATGTAGCTACCACATCGCTCACTGGGTCCTCCACTTTTGTTTTTGGAGCCAGAAGTGACCATATTTATTTAAAGTGAGGTACTGAATTATCAACTAACTAACTAACAGTTAACCTGGTTATCAGTATGCATGTACAAACCGTATGGGAGCAGCACACACACTCAGATACCTGCTCATCAGCAACATCCATTCAAATCCCAGAATGTCACTCAGCAAACTGGAGCTCCACCTTCTCAGATGGTCTGTTAGTCCAATGAAGCCACAGCAGCCATATGATTGGTCAGATAATTGCATTAAAAATGCTCCAAAAGGCTCCAACAGCACAAACACGGTCCAGAGGTCCATTCAGGGACTCCAGTTAGCTGAGGTGAAGCCTAGCAGACAGCTAGCAGCTACAGCCACCTGTGTCACTATCCACCTGTCAGTCAGAGAGGCCACACCCCTAATAATGAAAACTTTATTTACAGTTGAATTATAGAAACATCCTCCCCCTACAGCTGTTATGAAGGAGGAAATTATCCACAGAGACCAAAGCAGTTTCTGTATCAGGCTGTAAACATGTTTATTTAACATGGGAGTCTATGGGGACTGACTCACTGCTGCCTCTGCTGGACACCAGGGGAACTGCACGGTTTGGAGCTGCCACACTGGCATCATGTTTCAGTCCTGGAGGTTGCTGCTTGGCTGAGACTTAATTGGGACCAAGCTGGGATTAAGCTGCCAATCCTGCAATTAGTGGACAAGCAGCTCGGCCACCTGAGCCTCGGCTACTGATTCAGATATTGTTTTGCAGTCGTGCCTGTACGTGCGTGAGAAGTTTTATTATTGCTCAATAGGAGAACATGTGTCTGATGAATATTAACTCGGCCATGGGTGCAGGCAGCTGTTAAACACACATTTACAACTTGTTCCAGCAGATAAGCTGCCGGAAGACACGGCACTCCAAATCAAGTCACACATCTGCTGTTTGTGTTAAAGTGGCTCAGGGAAACACGCAGAGGGGTGAGGACACACACACACACACACACACACACACACACACACACACACACACACACACACACAGTACACTGTTAAAACCCGGGCCGAGCGACAGCAGCAGGCAGTGAGAGAGAGAGCGATCGATTCGCAGACAATGAAAAATAGATTACAGGCCGCCGCTCAGCAAAACAGCTGCCAGAGTCAAACTCAGCTGCTGCTGATGGATGATCGTTTCAATTAGGGTTTATTGGAGATAAAGATGGATTTGAACATAAGAAGGTGAGCAGAAATACCAATAAACAAGAATACATGCCTGATGGACCTGATGATCTGCAGCTAATGTTACAGATCTCACAGGTTTATACATTGTACAAATTAAAAGTACTGCAGTTTACTCCATTCCTGCTTTAACCTTGTTTACACTTAAGAAGCACACAGTGTACTTTATACTCCATTATACTCCATTACTTTCACAACCCCAATTCCCCAAAAAGTTTGTGTAAAATATAAATAAAAACAGAAATCACTGATTTGTAACTCTTATAAACACAAACAGGATGCAGAGAGCATGACAAATGTTCCAGCTGAGAAAATGAACCATTTTAAGGAAAATGTGTTGGGACGGGCCAACAAAAGTCTGGAAAAGTCATGGTGCTAAAAACAGCTGAAGGAACATCTGCAGCTGATCAGGTTTACTGGCAGCAGGTCCGTGACATGATCGGGTATAAACAGCTTAGAGAGGTAAATGTTCCTCACTGTGAACATCTCAGCATCTACAGTAATGATATCATCAGAAGACTCTGGAGAAGCCTCTGTGCGCAGGCATGAGGCTGGATGAGCGTGATCTTCAGGCAGCCCTGCAGTAAAAGCAGGTCTGATCCCATCCTGGAAAACACTGCATGGCTCAGGAAGACTTCCAGGAATCACTGAGCACAGCTCAGCGTGCCATCCACAGATGCAGGTTGAAGGAGAAGCCATCTGTGAGCATGATCCAGAAACAGTGCCGCCTTCTCTGAGCCAAAGCTCATTTAAAATGAACTGAAGGGAAAACTGTTCTGAGGTCAGACTAAAGCGCAGAGGGACCACCCGGCTGTTCTCAGTTCAGTTCAAAGCCTGCATCTCTGATGGTAGGGGATGGGGGGGGGCATCAGAGGAACTGACAGCTGGCACATCTGGAAAGGCTCCATCAGTGCTGAAAGGTGTATCCAGGTTTCAGAGCAGCATGTGCTCACATCCAGAGACGCTGTCTCCTTCAGGGAAAGCCTTCATGTTTCAGCAGGACGATGCTGAACAGCATCCTGCAGCTATTCCAGCAGCACGGCTTCAAAGCAGAAGAGTCCAGACCTTTGACCAGCTAAGAACATCTGGAACATCAGGAACCAAAAACAGGACAAAGCAGCTCCAGCGGGAATCCTCTATCAGACAGAACGGGACGACATTCCTCTCCCAAAGTCCAGCAGCTGCTCTCCTCAGTTCCAGATGTTTATGGACTGATGTTAAAGCAGAGGATGCTGCACAGCTGGAAACACGGCCCTGTGACAGCCTTAGGGATGTGTTGCTGCCATCAAATTCAACAAGAGCTCAGATCTTTATTAAAATTGTTCATTTTTTCAGTTTGAATATTCGATATGTTCAGAATAAAATATGGTTTTAAGAGATTTGCAGATTATCGCACTGTTTTTATTTACATTTCCCACAGAGTCTCAACTTTTCTGGACTTGAACTGGAGAGGAAGAAATGAACAATCTTAACTTTTGAGGTCTCAGTCTTCAGTGGTACGCCATCACTGACGTCATCACACAGCCACCTCCATTTATGTTCACCATGATGACGCAGGTACCTGCTGCAGGATCCTGAACCACAGACCGTCCCTCTGCATCAGCACTGGTGTAGAAGGAGAGGTCACAACCTTAAGCAAAGAAATTGCCAAGTTTTCCTTCAACATTTCATCTTTTCAAATGTCATCTTCCTCTGGATCATCTGAATCTGAGGTTCTTTACTGACATCATCAAACCTGCGGTAAAAACCGGCAGGCGTGTCTTCGGCCCCGCTGAGGACAACAACGCTTATTATAAGAGGTCACAAAGAGTCGCAGAAACGGCGGCAGATGTGACATCAGCTTTGTCAATCAGTGCCATTCCCCATGCACTGGATGTGATGGGGTTTGTATTCACTTAAATCCTGCCGTCTCACATCTTTGGATTTTCCACAATCACAGATGGAAAGGTCTTTTTATATCGAGTTTAGCTCTGTGATCTCCGAGAGTCTCGGAGCTGCAGTTGAAGCTCAGACTGTGGAAACCACATGTGATGCTTTGGTCTGTTTCCTGCACCTTAAAGGAGTCACACCCTTTATTTTCTCGCTTTCTGCCCACACACCAACTGTGACAGCAGGTTTGATGCATCATCACTGAGATCCCTGAAACCCAAACTAGCCTCTGTTAGTATTTTCTACCTGATTGAAGGTAAGAGCCAATCAAAATATGAGGGAAAGCTCTCCTGCACGTCTCAGAAAGGCCGACTAGCCTTCTCTTTTATGACCGTCTTTTTTTCACTCTCTAAAGGAGAGAAACCCGAACGCAGCTCTCACTTTATGGACTTTTGAATTGGACTGCTGGGAGCTCGGCCATGTTGGTGATGTGTGTCTAATATAAGGTGGAAAGCGAGGATGTGAAACTCTGCACAGCTTGAACCAATCTGGAGGTAATGGGCAGTGAATGTGTGTGTAGGTAATAAATGTTTAATATACTCCAGCACTGCCTTTTACCCTGTGCAGCAGGTGAAGGAGGCCAGAGCAGCGTCCACGTGTTAACGCTCGGTGATGGGATGTGACAGCCTAATAAAACTCCAACACTTTGTGCCCAATAATCAAAGGTGTTGGAAACTTTTATTAAGATCGCTCTGATTTGATGTGTGAAAGTCTTCACAGCCCGGCAGATGTGTTAAACATCACAACGTTCCCTCTTAACCTCAGAAACAGGAGCGATCCATTTTTAAAGCCGCTGCTGTTACTCTGCGACCTCTGCAGGCTGCGAGCGCGGGAATGATGGAAACAAGACGTTTCTCCTCTAAATAGACGTTTATGGCTCTTCATGGCCTCGCTCACCTACACGTTCCACCATTACGGTCTTTGAAACCTGGTCAGATGACGTTTTTGGTCTTTTCCATGAAGATGAAGATGAAGATTCAGCACTCTATCCTTTCACTCCCAGATCAGGAATATCACCTGCATATTTTCACCTACAAAACATAAATCGTCTTCACCCCTCCCTCTTCCAGCATACCACCTCCACCCTTGTCTTGTTACACTGTTACTGTAACTCTTTCTAATTGGCCTCCCTCACAAATCCCTCCAGAAGCTTCAAATGGTTCAAAACTCAGCCGCTCGTATTAATACCAAACCCCCTCATTTCACCACATACCTCCAGTCCTACCGCAGCTCCACTGGCTCCTAGTTAGGTTCAGAATTCAGTTCAAAGTCCTCCTGTTCGCACTCAAGTCCATCCACAACCTCACCCCTCCTTATCTAGCCTAACTTCTTCACATCACCTCCTCCTCCCGCTCCCCCCGCTCTTCCTCCTCTATCCGCCTTACTGTTCCCTCTGCCCCCTCAGCACCGTGGGGAACAGAGCTTTCTCCCGCTCTGCTCCCCGACTGTGGAACTCTCTCCCACCTGACGTCCGCAATATCGACTCTTCATGTTTTCAAATCACGACTCTAAACTCACCTGTTCAAGATCGCATACTCGCTGTAGTTCCTTTGATGCTTGGAGTTTCTGTTTGTGCTTTATGAGGTCTGTTTTGTTCTAATCCCTGTAAAGTGTCCTTGGCTGTCATAAAATGTATAATAATAATAATAATAATAATAATAATAATAATAATAATAATGATGATGATAATAATAATAATAATAATATAAAGTCACCTGAAGTCCTGAAGCTCTGCTGAGTCAGTGGCCTCCATCAGTACAGAATGCATATTCAAATCAATAAAACTTTATTGATCCTTAAGGAAAGTTCCCTCAGGGAAATTTAGTTAAGGTGGACAATCCTGAGTTAAACTCTGCTGAGTGATTAAAGTGAAGGATGGACTTGACTGACACATGAGGGGCTGTAAATACATCGACTAACAGATTTCTTTATCCGTGGACAAACCTCCGCTGCTTTATGGTGATTAGTTTGCAGGTATTTGAAGGTAAACCGAAGCAGTGCACTTGCTGACCTGATGATGGCAGTAATCATGAATCGGAGGATCCCTCCAATAGTCGCTGAGCTACCTCAGCAAATGCACAAGCTGGAATGTGACATGCAGCAGCCAAAACACCGGATGAAACGTTCCTATCATGATATCTGAGAGCGTGCTTCTGTCAGCAGGCCGACCATCTAACCCCTCCACACCTCCGTCTTTAGCTCCGTTTCCTGCACCTCTTTAAGGACTTCTTCAGTGGTGCTCTCCACAGGAGGCCGTCACTCTGACTCCACAGATGGAACAAAGAAGCTCCTTCCCCTCTCTGCTGCCTTTGAAGCTGCAGGCTCAGTCTGGTCTCTCGTGTTTACCTCCCACGTCAAAGTTGCTGATCCCATCAAGGTCTTCTCATGTATCATGACACAGCTTTCCTGCTTTCAAGGCCCGCTTTCACTCCCTGCTGCGCCTCCCTGAGAGTCTACAACACCTTCATCCTTCTCTTACATGAGACATCTACCGGCTTCTCTTCCTCTTCATTTCCAGCCTTTTCTCTGCTCTGTCAGAAACATTTCCAGCAGCTTTCAGCTGAAGCATCTCACCTGCCTCATGAGCTGCTGTTACTTCAGCGTGAACTCCGTCCTCAGTTACAGATCTGCCACAATCCTGGATCCTGTCCTGATATCCTACAAAATTCTGAACAAAAATGCAACTTATGAGGAGAAGAAACTACAACTAAAAGCTTTGATGTGCTTTCAAATAAACATGTCAATATAAAGATTAAAAATGAATCTCCAAGAAACAATAACAGCCCTTTATTCTCATGGATCATCGTTTAAGATCCTCTGACACCACAAAAACATGCTGTCCTATTGGCCCACGAGCAGAGGCTACAAACAAAAGGACATCCTAAAATAATAAAAGAAAGGTGACATCAAAGTTGCACCAATATCCATCCATCCATCCTATTCCACCTGTCCTGTTCGGGGGCTCGAGTCTATCCCAGCTGTCTATTGTTAGCCCTGCGACAGGCTGGCGGCCTGTTCCCCGCCTCTCGCCCTGACAGCTGGGAAGAAAATGAAAAGAAAAGTCATCTGTGATGAACCCGGCCAAGAATATGTCCCTGCATTCACCAAAGGAAGTCCCGACCCTGAGTTTGGGAACTCAGAGTTCAGATGCAGGTTCATGAAACATTCCCGACCTCCACTCAACCGATTCCTGTCCCTGAACGTGACTTTGCATCCCTCCGGTCTCATATCACAGAAAATCACATGATTTGAGCGGCATATTCACACTCTTCACTCGTCACTGGTGACGAGAGTGGATCTGTGGTTACCGCCGAGAAGTTTTCAGCAGTTTCTGCTGTTTCCAAGGTTAAGGCAGCGTTTCAGGCGAGGAGCGAGACTGGCAGCACGCTCACAGCCGTTAGCATTCATCGAGACGCAGGGTGAGACGACTGAAGTCGAGACGTGTCCGAGGAGACCACCCTGAAGGGGAGTTTCATCAGCTGAGGCTTTTTATTGTTATAGGCCATCTCTGTATACACACACACACACACACACACTCACACTCACTCACTCACTCACTCACTCACACACACACACACACAGTTTTCTCAGAGTGCACATTTAAAATGCCTTCAGCAGGAATGATAGAGGTGCCCATTATGAGCCATTACAGATGATTTGAAGTCATTATGAGCACTCCTCGGTGTAAACGGGTATCACTGTGTGGAACGCTCCAGCTTCTTACAGACCTGTCCAACTGTCAGGAATAAGTAGAGGGGAGAGGAGGGGGAGACAGCAGGGGAGGGAGGACGGAGAGACCAAGGGGGGGTCAGTAGCTGCTCAGGCCAGTTATTGTAGAACTGATCAATCTGAGATACTTCAGGTCAATCTCACACTCAGCAGCAGAAATAAATAAATAAAATGAGCTCAGGCACATATTTGAAAAATAAGGGGAAATCGAGCAGCTGCATACTCTGTCAGAAAAATACATGTTTCTTCTGCTTCTGAGCGGCTTTAATGGGCTTCCAAGGGCAGACCAACTACAGGTGGGTGCCACAGGTGGGTGTATGTGAGCCAGGTATCAGTGCTGTGAACAGGAAGCACTCCAGCATGAGTCAGGAGGTCACAGGAAGTTAGAAATGTGGAGAAACAAACATACAGGCTGCTGGGGCTTTTATTTTGTAGAGTCACATTGAAAAATGTTGAGCAGCAGCAGTTTCCCCCTCTCTGCTTTCATCATCAGCTTCAATGATTTTCTACAGAAACAGCCTTTAAAGCAGCACTTCATATCCAAATGATTTTTATTGAGATTATCACAGAATCATCTCAGTGGGAAACATGTAGTCTGTTTGCCTTCGTGCACACAAAGATGTTTCTCATCAACAGTCTCAGTAACTCCTGCCCCCCCACCTGCTCATTTCCAACTCCACAATTGAAAATAATCCTTATTTATCTTCAGCCTGAAATAAGCCAGGCTCAGAGGCCTCACAACCCCCTAAGCCCCTAACCAATCAGAGCCTCCACCTGACCCCCTCAGAATGAAGTCCTGCCTCTCACATGCCACACCTTCCCATAAATAAAGACATTTCCACCATAAATCAATGCAGAAAAGGTACAGATTATTGCATAAAGTTCACTAAGCACTAAATAAATGGCTGAGGACTCCCCCTGCTTCAGCTTTATCCTTACAGAGGGGCATTTCCACAGGCTGAGACCCTCTGAGCTTTCTGAGCATTTGTTTAAAGGTGACTTGAGCTTAAAACCTGCAGGTGTTTGTGTTTCCTAATGATGAACCAGGCTTGTTTTACAGCTGTGAGCTTCGTGTTGAACTCCGACATTCTTTAAGCTCGATGTGTTTAAGATGTTGAACCTGCTGCTTTGAAGCTCACACAGGTGACTGCGTGGGCGACACTTGAGTCACTCGAGTCCTGAGAATCACTGAAGCCACGGTGTGTCTGAGCAGCTGTGACCATCAGGCATTCATCATCTTCAGAGCAGAGATGTCAAACAGTTTTTCCACTGTCCGGACTTCCTGTCTCACAGGGAGCTGAATGAATGGAGCTCTGGCAAAAAATGTTCATGTTTTTGAAAGAGCGGCTCAAGACAATAGATATCACTCCAGTTTTAGATTGTTGTGAGTTTTTTTATGGGTTCTTTAAGGTTCCCCAAGGGTTGCAGTCTGTGTCAACTGGTGTTTTGGTCGGTGGTTTCCAGTCCACAAGCAGTCTGAAAGCACAGCAGCTCTTTCATGTCGAATCTCTGGCAGTGGAAGAACCAGAAAGGCTCCATCGATCATGCAAAGAATTGCATGCTCCATCAGTCATCCTGCTGCTGGCCCCTGTGGCGCTCAGTTGAAAGAAGATGTTGTTGGTCAGAAGTAGAGGAGCTGGATTATGATCAGTGAGAAGTGCTGCAGTGGGAATTTAATGGCACACACTGATGCAGAAATAAAGAACTGCAGCTGGGTCCTGGAACTGGTTCCAAGTCTACAGCCACAAACCAAGCTAAGCTCTCAGAAGTGACCAAATTTGGACCAAAGGGTGGAGTGCAAGTCATCAGCTAATGGTAGCTAGCCCTGTTATTGAGCTGCATCCTTAGACTGTTTGAAATCCTCAAACTTCACTCAGCAAACTGGAGCTCCACCTTCTCGGATGGTCTGTTAGTCCAATGAAGCCTCAGCAGCCATATCATTGGTCAGATAATTGTATTAAAAATGCTCCAAAAGGCTCCAACAGCACAAACACAGTCCAGAGGTCCAGTTCAGGGACTCCAGTTAGCTGAGGTGGAGCATAGCAGACAGCTAGCAGCTACAGCCCCCTGTGTCACCATCCACCTGTCAGTCAGAGAGGCCACACTCCTGATAATGCTAAATTTATTTATTTATTTTTTAATTATTTTTTTAATGCCTGTCATGTCTGGCAGTTTTTGCAAATGGAATCATAATCCAAATGCATTGCTGTACCAAACATATTTGCTTTTACAAGAAGAGTTATATATGTTCTCTATAGGCTACGCTTGTTAAAGTTTGTCTTTTTATTTTGGTCATTGCTCATGAAATATGACTGCCAGGTCTGACAGGCAGGAAGGAAAGAGCAAAAAGAAGAAAGAGAAAGAAGACCGGGACCCCAAGGCACCCCCATCACAGTGGAGGCAGCAATGATCAGTGGGGAGCAGCCATGTTCCACAGGGGCCAAAGCATGCAAACTTTATTTAAACAGGTGAGTTATAGAGACATCCCCCCCCCCCCGCACAGCTGTTATGAAGGGGAGACCAAAGCAGGCTGTAAACATGTTTATTCTGCTGAAAGGTTTTAATATTGGAGTCTTTTATTAGAATTGTATTTAATATTGGAGACAGCTTGGACCTTATTACCAGCAGTAAGTCAGACTTGTTCCCAGTGGGTGCTGGACTCTTTCGGGGCTTCCCTTTGCCACAGACTTTTATGGATACAATTTCAAGGTGCAGTTAAGTGGTGGAGCATCTCCACTTTACTGGCCATCTCTGCTCCCAACCCATAACGTGGTACTCCCGGACGATCATGGTTCTCCCGGACGATAACGTGGTTCTCCTGGACGATAACGTGGTTCTCCTGGACGATAACGTGGTTCTCCCGGCTGATAACAAGGTTCTCCCAGCCTCATCATTGGGCAGTGACCTTCAGCTTGCACTGGAGCAGCTTGCAGCTGAGTGTGACGTGGCCAGGATGAAGGTCAGCTCCTCCGAGTCTGAGGCCATGGCCATTCTGGGTCAGGGATGAGCTGCTGCCCTAAGCTGAGCTGTTTAAGTATCTCAGGTTTTGTTCACAAGTGAAGGAAGTGGGGAGCAGGAGACTGACAGATGAATTGGTGCAGCGCCTGCAGTGATGTGGATGCTGCACCAGTCGGTTGTGGTGAAGCGAGAGCTGAGTGAGAGACTGAAGCTACCAGTCAGTTTACATTCCTGGCTGGCCTCTCCCTTAGAGAAAGGGTGGGGAGCTCCATCATTGGTAATGGACTTAGAGTGAATTGAATGGAGCCAGTTCAGGTGGCTTGGGTGCCTCCTGGATGCCTCCTCGGCGAAATGGTTCAGGCTTGTCCTACTGGGAGGTGGTCCTGGGGCAGATACGGGACATGACGGAGAGATTATATCTTCTCCCATGTGTACTGATTCAAAGGTGGAGCTGGGTGTAAATTAATTTGACTTTTATGCCTGAGACTCAAGTTAAATTTCTATGCATCACCTGTCAGTTTGGAATGTGTCAACCACAAATATGCTGCTTGGCCAGTTTAGTGTTTTTTATATTGTGTCCTGGTTTGAAATGTGATGGGTTAATAAGTCTGTTTGTTTCCTGCTCAGGAGATCCAAATACACTGAATGCTGCTCCTGAAGCGGAACTTTTCTTTAATCTTCTAATTACTGCAATTTTGGTTCCAACTAAAGAAACCTGCTCCTGCTCACAGCCTGTGTGCTGAGGAGCTTCCTGCTTCCTGTTTACTCAAGCTTCAGGCTGAATCTGGCAGGTGAGTCATCTCTGAGTATTTCTGAGTCGTGGCCCAACAACGAGGTTTTCCTGTGAAAAGACTTTTTTCTGTGTGCAGAACCGGGGAAATTTCAGCAGCGGCCTTCATCTGATGAATCTGCACAGTGCAAACATTATATTTACTGTTAATGAGGCCGGCTTGCAGCGAGAGCACAGAGTTTTAATTTGTCTCCTCTCGGGGTCCCCAGATGCTGCAGTATAATCACCTCAGCTCAGTTCTTAGAAGAAGAGTCCCAGGGAGGCGAGGAGCCCGGCAGAGAGGCAAACGAGCTCCTGCTTAACGTCGTTATTATCTGAACCATTAAAGCGGAGCTTTATATCATACTGAGAAGGAACTTAAACACCAGAGTCTAAATGAAAAGTTGTGTTTGTGAGTCTGAGGAAGTTTAACCTCAGTTTGCAGCCTCACATGTTCAGCCCTGTGGATGAAAAGCGTTTGGTGCTCTCTGCAGAGGGAGAATCTCAACTTTCCTCTGAGTTGTAAGTTTGCTGGAGCCCAGTGAAGGTGACCGAGTTCACCCTGACCAACTTCACCTGCAGTTTCTGCTGACCTGCAGAGCTTTTTACCCCTCTGCACAGTTTTCTGCAGTTTACTGGCAGTAAATGTGCGACCGAGCAGTGACGTCCCATTCCAGGAGGAACGATGTTCTTTCTACTGTCTGCATCCACCAAACAGCAGCATCACAGCCACGAGCGTCTCATCACAGAGACTCACAGAGACTCACAGAGACTCACAGCACAACCTTCAGAGATTCAGGCACACAAACCAGAGTCAGACTGCTGGAAGGAGGCTGTGGGCATCAACTGCTGACCACTCAGGACCTGCAGACACACAACACTTCTGCTGAGGAGTTTCACATCCACAGACTATTGTGGCATGGCTTTGTTCTCATGTTTGTGTGGTATGTACGTATCTATGACTGTGATGCTGAGTTTGGGGCTCTGTGGGAGGCAGACCGCTCTGTTGTAGCTCCTTGTTCTTCCTCTCTGGTTGGAGGTTTTGAATCATCATCCTGCTGGAGAATAATTCAGACGCCTCCCTGATGAGGAGAAGAAGCTAAAGTGACTCAAACTTTTTGCTCGGATTGTAAATAAGAATCCAGAGTGAAGGAAGTGACTCTGTTTCACCCAAATCTGTCAGAGTGATCGCTGTTGTTCCTGCTTCAGTTACCTGTCAGCCGCTGACAGCCTGCCTCGTTTGAAGTCTTCAGGCTGAGCACAGCGCTGCACAGTCAAACCCGAGAAGCTTCCTCACACATCCATTATGAAGCTGTTTAAAAATGACTTAAAAACATCTGAAGATGAATCTGAAAAAGTCACGTTTGCCTGTGAAGGTTGTTTCCTGCTGCTATCAGCACTTCCTCTCATTTAGAGACACACAGCAGCTCTGTTGTTGTGACACACACACACACACACACACACACACCTGATCATTTAGCTGTTCAAAGTAGCAGCAATTATCAGCCACCTAACTGATGAGTTGATGATTTGGGCGTTTCTCCTTTTGTGGTATTCTGAGTAAATAAGGAGGAGGTGGTGTTTGAAGGGAAAATGTCACCTGTTAGCTGAACAATCGCCTACAGGCTGCGTTATCAGAGGTGACGAATTAGGTGCCCTTATCTGCCGGCCTCCTGCACGGACGTTGGCGTGTCTGCAGCCTCGAGCACCGAGCGTGAATGTGGGAAGTGAAACAGAAGCCTGACTGACTAAAGACCGTCAGCACAGAAACTAAAAGCTGTAAAATACCACGAGAGCAGACGCTCGCTCTTTATCTGCGATTCCAGTGACCTTCATCATCTCTGAAGCACCCACAGGCCGAGCAGCCAGCCCCCGACAACACGGCTTCAGAGAAAATGACCACACAAACAATGATACCAACTGAACACACCTCAATAACCACAAAAACATACAAAATCAGCACAAAATGATTACAAATGATCAAAAACTGGCAGCTAAACCTGTGTGTAAACTTGTGTTTCTGTCATTTACTGAAACTACCCTGAGTGTGTGTAACCTTCATGAAGGAGGATGTGCTGCAGCACTGCTGGATCAGCTGCATCAGTCTCAGCCAGGTGACCCTAATAAATAGGACACTGGGTCCATGACACACAGGTGGAGCACACACACACACACACACACAGGTGGAGCACAGGTGGAGCACACACACACACACACACGGTGGAGCACAGGTGGAGCACACACACACACACACACACACACACACAGGTGGAGCACAGGTGGAACACACACACACACACACAGGTGGAGCACAGGTGGAGCACACAGTCGCACACACACACACGGCACACACACACACGCACGCACACACACACACACACACAGGTGGAGCACACACGCACACACACACACACACACACACAGGTGGAGCACACACACACACACACACACAGGTGGAGCACACACAGGTGGAGCACACACACACACAGGTGGAGCACACACACACACACACACACAGGTGGAGCACACACACACACACACACAGGTGGAGCACACACACACACACACAGGTGGAGCACACACACACACGACACAGGTGGAGCACACACAGACACAGGTGGAGCACACAGATGCTGTGCTTCCAAGCAGTAACAGGAAACTGATTTCAGGAGATGATGTGCAGCTCATACATACACTGCTCTACATTCTTCCTCTCTTCATGTAGCACTGCCTCACACACACACACACACACACACACACAGGCTGTGTCCTTGAATGCTGAAAGCCAGAAATAGTCCAGTCATATCAGACACCGAGCTGCCTGGAGGTAGGAGACGGGAAAGTCGAGCAAACTAAAACTTCCTGGTAGAAGAACGGCGGCTCACCCGGCACAGAAATGAGCAGATAAACAGTGTGCTGAAGATGGAGCCGAGTATCTGAAAATAGGATCAAATTTGAACCATCGGCTTCACCTTGAAGCCGCAGTCTGAGGGAGAAGTTTGGTTTACATATGTTTTCTGCACAGTCGTCCCCACAGCCGGGCCTCACACTCTGCAGCCAATCCCAGACACGGGGCTGCCATCGGGCGGATTAGGCAGAGGGCCCGCCAGAGCTTCTGTTTAACTGCCTGCCCAAAAGAAACAGTCAGTCAGAGACACACAGATTAGAAAGCACAAACAGGAACGTCACAGAGAGAAAAGCTGCCACAAAGTCAAACTAAATGACCACACAGGGAGACACTCAAGCAACAAAACAGCATCCTGTTGGTCAACAGGAGGTTGAAAGATGTTCCACACTTCCTGCTGAAACATCTTCTGCTATCAAAGAGGACCTGGCCTGAAGATCCACACAGTTACATACATGCAGTTACTCTGACAGCAGGAGGTTATCATCATCATGAAGATTCACTGAAGGCTGCAACAGACTGAAACAGTGCTGCTTGAGGTCCCAGTCACCCCTACACCACATGCTTGATTTTATGGGTATAAGATGAGCTCCTCCTGAGCAGTCAGAAAATCAAGGATAACATTGAGCACTAAAACTCATCTCTCTGTTCAGGAATGTAAGTGAATAACTTATAATAACTTTCAGAGGGTCGAGGGGTGCTACCAGCTACTCACTCACTGCATACCTGTAACCATCTGCAGCCAGCCTGAGAACAATGGCCTACAGGTGTCCTATAATCAGGCTCTGATTGGACGGCCACATCAGGGTTAATGCTGCATTCAACAGCACGACTCAGGACAGGAATATTTCCAACTCAGTAACAGGGACACGTGTGGAGAGTCACTCTCAGTTTCCTGCACTGAAGTAGAAGCACATTTCATGTAGATTTTACCTGCATTAGTTGTGTTGAGTGTTCACATAGTGATTTTTGCTGCATTGTTTTAGTATCACTGTTATGAAAGTTGTTTCTCTTTTATTAGTTCTTACCATTATGGATGGTTTCTTCATGTTGAAGCTTTGCTCTTTGACCCTTTTTTGAACCATGTGTGTGTTCCTGTTTCCTTCCTCTGAGCTGATCCTGACCCCAGACTCGCCCCCTCATTAGTCAGCGTCCTTTTCTGACCACCTTCCGTGCTGATGAGCACTCGCGGGGACCAGTGCTTACTTGCAGCTGTCAGGACTCGCTGGCTGTCCTGCGGCAGTCGTGGTTTCAGCCCAGGAGCAACAGACACCGAAAAGTCATTGTGCATCACGTTGCAGCTGACGGTCGATCGGCCCATTGGGTATTGGCAATCATTCACCATTAAGTTAAGAAAAGTTTCCACCTGCTGCTGCTGCAACATTGATGCTCATCTCTTCCTGTGTAGATGCTGAGTGTAGATTAGAGGCTTGGTAATCACAGGGTTGGGGGTTTGAACCCAGGTGCCTCCAGCACCTTGAGCAGGAGCATGATGATGTGTGCTGATAAAGGCTCTGTGAGAGGTTCAGAGTTTGATTGCTGCCAATCAGGTGGTATTCGTGGACACAGCTCAGGGCAGTGCATGCTTCATGGCTTCCTTATGGTATTTTGGTTTCACTGTAGCAGTGTTTTAGAGTTCAGTTGTTAACATGACTTGTTCACCTCTCCCACATGGTCATAGGGGCTTTGAAAGTTTTACCCAGAATGCACTTCATGAAGTTTCCTCCTTTGAATTCTGGGAAAACAAATCCAGAGTATGCTCCGATCACCACATGGGAGTGAAACTGATGTAAAAGGTTTTAAGGGCTCTTTTTTACCTGCATGCATTTAACATCTTATGAGGATGAGCTGAAACAAGTTTCCTTGTTTGTTAAAAATCTGCATATCAGCATCAGTAATTCTAAATTGAGTCCTGGCTCTTGAGGAGCTCATCAACATAAGAATGAAAACATGGAACTTTTTCCAGTATAGAACTGAACTTGTAGCGTTATGGACAATAAACAGGTGCTTTACCATCTGAACCACAGGGCTGCACTCTATATCTCTCCCATCACTGTCTAGAACTTGACCCTGAAACTGCTGCAGTAACACGAGGGAGCCACAATGCAGCATTACCATCTTTAGAATAATAGGTTGGGGGTTCAAATCCCAGCCGGGGCATGCATCCAGTTAGGCCCTCCATGCTACCCAAGCCCACCTTGGAACTGTCCAGTTTAACAAGCTCCATGTTAGATGTTGAGGAACAAGGACAGAAATGACTGCTGGAACAAAGCATACATGGAGTGACAGAGGTTATTTGCATGTGAGAGCTGTGGGTGAGCCAACATCCATGGTGACCAAGAAGCACCTTTGAGCTCAGAGCAATAACATCAATAGAAGACAGCTACTATTGAAGCTGGAGATCCAGAGGCTACAACACAGTGGGAAGAATAGTAAGCAGGATGGAAGTAATGAGCCAACCAGTGACCAGTAATGAGCAGTGGAACTGAACCAGCTGATGCTCACCCAGCTGCAGTGGCAGATGCTTCTACTGAGCTGAGGATGAAGATTATGGAAATCCAGGTGAGTTTCCTCTTCTTTACCCTCACAGCACTCCTCACTCCTCCTAAACCAGCCACTTCCTCTTCCTGTAAAGGGAGAGGCAGCAAACACAGACCAGCAGCTGCAGGAAGAGGCGGAGCAACACCTGAAATACCTGAAGTTCAGCTCATTCTCCAGAAGTCAAAGTGAAAGTGTGAGAGAGCAGCAGCAGCAGAGCTGCAGTCGAGTCCTGTTTGTCTCTAAAAGAAGATTCAGCGAGTCCATCAGGGTCCTCTCAGCAACAGTGGTGAGTGCAGCTGATCACATTTCTTGTTTCCACACAAGTCTGCAGTTCACTCTGTTCATTTCATGCTGATCATCACAGTCACACTGGTTCAATAGGAATCTGCTCATGTAGCCACAGATCCTCTGCAGAAACATGGAGCTGCTGTTTCAAGCAGTCTCACTGCAGCACTGCTCAGGACTTTGGACTGAACCTCTGTGCTTTGGACTTCAGGCTGACTCCACACTTCCTGCTCTGATCGCTGCTTATTCATCACTTCCTGCTCTGATCGCTGCTTATTCATCACTTCCTGCTCTGATCGCTGCTTATCCTTCACTTCCTGCTTGATCGCTCTTCATCCTTCACTTCCTGCTCTGCCATCGCTGCTTATAAATCACTTCCTGCTCTGATCGCTGCTTATAAATCACTTCCTGCTCTGATCGCTGTTTATTCATCACTTCCTGCTCTGATCGCTACTTATTTCAATTCAATTCAATTCAATTTTATTTATATAGCGCCAAATCACAACAAACAGTCTCCTCAAGGCACTTTGTATTATGGGTAAAGACCCTACAATAACACAGAGAAAACCCAACAGTCAAAACGACCCCCTATGAGCAAGCACTTGGCGACGGTGGGAAGGAAAAACTCCCTTTTAACAGGAAGAAACCTCCAGCAGAACCAGGCTCAGGGAGGGGCAGTCATCTGCTGCGACCGGTTGGGGCTGAGGGGAGAGAGACAGGACAAAAGACCTGCTGAGGAAGAGAGGCAGAGATTAATAATAATGATTAAGTACAGAGTGAAGTATAAACAAGTAAATAAAGGTGAATGAGAAGAAACAGTGCATTATGGGACCCCCCTCAGCAGCCTAGGCCTATAGCAGCATAACTAAGGGGTGGTTCAGGGTCACCTGATCCAGCCCTAACTATAAGCTTGATCATAAGGAAAGTTTTAAGCCTAATCTTAAAAATAGAGAGGGTGTCTGTCTCCTGAATCCAAGCTGGGAGCTGGTTCCACAGATGAGGGGCCTGAAAGCTGAAGGCTCTGCCTCCCATTCTACTCTGAAGTATCCTAGGAACCACAAGTAAGCCAGCAGTCTGAGAGCAAAGTGCTCTATTGGGGTGATACGGTACTATGAGGTCTTTGAGATAAGATGGGGCCTGATTATTCAAGACCTTGTATGTTAGGAGAAGGATTCCTGCTCTGATCGCTGATTATTCATCACTTCCTGCTCTGATTGCTCTTCATACATTACTTTGTGCTCTGACAGGGCTTGTGTTTCTTAAGTTCTTTCACAATAAAAGCAAAGCAGAGGAAGGCTTTTATTGTGAAGCAGTGAGAGGAAACAGAGTGTGTTTCCTTTCAACTGAGACAGCTCGACAAGATTAAACCGATTTTATTGTAAAAATCATTTTGAAGCTGTAATCCATGCCTTTGTTACAACCCAGCTGGACTACTGTAACTCTGTATATTGGAGTAAACCAGTCTACATTTGCTTGTCTTCAGCTGGTCCAGAATTGGATGTGCCAAAGACTAAGTGGAAGCTTAGGGGGTATAGAGCCTTTGCGGTGGCAGCCCCCAAATTGCGGAATTTGCTGCCATTGCATATTAGACAGGCCTCTTTGCTGGCCACTTTTAAATCTTCTCTTAAGACCCACTTATGTCACCTTTTTTAAATTTAATTTTATCTAATTATTTTATATTGTTTTATTATTTGATTCATGATGAACTATGTATGTTATTGATGTTTTTATCCCATATGTTATCTTTTTATCTGTACTTCCCTTGTGTACTTCTGTCTTGTTTCCTTTGTTCAGCACTTTGGTCAGCGCTTGCTATTTTTAAAGTGCTTTATAAATAAAATTGGCTTGTGACTGTTAGCAGAGCTTCGTTAGCAGATCTGTTAGTCAGTATAAATCAGTGGTTCTCAGACTTTGTGGCAGCCTCATATTCCACTATTTTTTCATGAACAATATAAACAGGAAGTTAATATGAGTTAAATCACATTTCCTTTTCCCTGCATTCTGCAGTCGAGTCATGCTCTGACTCGAATGCTCTGGGTGTTGGCTCTCACTGCAGCATTATATCACTTCTTGTTCCTGTTTCAGAGCACAGTGGTGTTTTGTGGCGTTGAGAAAATGAAGCATTTGTGAAGCACTGAACCAGTTGAGCCAATTGTTTTGAAAATAGATTAATTACTCAAAGCTTCAATTATAGCGCCCTCTCCTGGAAAAGTGCAATGTTTTCAATTATTTACCCTGTTGCTCCATTCAGGATCAAACGGACCAAATCATGACATCAGCTCTGGCTGAATGACAGTTGACTCGGGTTGTTCTGCTGTCTTGGTTCTTTTAGACTTGACCGCTGCCGTTGACACAGTTGATCACAGCATTCTCTTGTCAAGACTTGAACATGTTCTGGGTCTTAAAGGCACATTCTTGTCGTGGTTTAAGTCTTATTTGAGTGAAAGGTCTTTTTCTGTAGCTCTGGGGGAATACTCTTCCCCAGCACCTATTTGTTGTGGTGTACCTCAGGGGTCCAGTTTGGGTCCAGTCTTGTTTTCATTGTATATGCTGCCTTTGGGATTGATTTTTAGGAAGTATTATATTCCTTTTCATTATTATGCTGATGACATCCAAATTTATTTCCCTATCAAAATTGATTCTTCTGTCTCACTGCAGCCTCTGTTTAACTGTCTTCATGATGTCAAAGACTGGCTAACACAGAATTTTCTCACTTTAAATGAAAACAAGACAGAAACTATTGTCTTTGGAAGTCGTACCCCTGTGGATAAGCTAACTGATATCCTTGGTCCTCTTGCCTCTTACTGTTCCTCAAGTGTTAGAAACCTTGGGGTGTTTTTTGATAGTTCCTTTAAACTTGAGAAGCAAGTAAACACAGTCGTAAAGAGCAGTTTTTATCAGTTACGACCATTTGCTAAAGCTAAATCCTACCTTCCTCCAAAGGACCTTGAAAAACATATTTATTCTTTCATCACCTGTAGATTGGACTATTGTAATTCTCTGTATTCAGGTCTTGAACAATCATCTCTTCATCGTTTGCAGTTAGTCCAAAATGCATTTAACAGGTACCAGAAAGCTAGCTAAGCTGCTTGATCAATATAACTCTAAAAGACCACTGAGATCAGCTAGCCAGATGCTCTCAGTGCAGCTGAGGTTTTGTTTTAAACATAGAGGGGATCGGGCTTTTACAGTCACAGCCCTCTGCCATTGCATATTCGTACTGCAGAGTCTATACAGTCATTTAAATCCTCTCTAAAAACTCACCTTTTTACCTTGGCTTTTAATTCAAGTTCAGCTTGAGTCCCATCAGGTTTTATGTTGTGGTGTTTCTTGTTTTTAGCTTTTCACTGGTCATATTTATTGTATCGTATTTGTTATATTTGTTTGTTTTTATGTTTTATGTTTTGCTCTATTTTATTGTCTTATACATTCTCTTGCTTTTTTGCAGTCAACTTATGAAGCACTTTTGTCAACTCTGTTGCTTTTAAATGTGCTATAGAAATAAAATTGACATTGACATTCACATTGCTATTTATCATTGATTGAAGAAAATAAAAACAACTGCAAGTTTCTTTTCAGCACTGTAGCCAGGCTGACAAAGAGTCAGAGCCCTCTAGAGCCGAGTATTCCTTTCACTTTAACTAGTAATGAATTCATGGATTTCTTTACAAATAAAATTTTATACATTAGAGAAAAAATTATTCAAAACAGGTATTAAAGGTACTGCACTGCAGGGATTTGAATCATATTTATCTAATAGAATCCAATTTGTTCATGTAACTGGGCAGTCTTCTTCAGACACTAAGGTTAATTATGGAGTTCCGCAGGGTTCTGTGCTAGGTCCAATTTTATTTACATTGTACATGCTTCCCTTAGGCAGTATTATTAGAAAGCATTGCATAAATTTTCATTGTTATGCAGATGATACGCAGCTTTATCTATCCATGAAGCCAGATGACACACATCAATTAGTTAAACTGCAGGAATGTCTTAAAGACATAAAGGCCTGGATGGCCTCTAATTTCCTGCTTCTAAATTCAGATCAAACTGAAGTTCTTGTACTCGGCCCCACAAATCTTAGAAACATGGTGTCAAACCAGATACTTACTCTGGATGGCATTACTTTGGCCTCCAGTAACACTGTGAGAAATCTTGGAGTCATTTTTGACCAGGATATGTCCTTCAATGCACATATTAAACAAATATGTAGGACCGCTTTTTTACATTTGCGCAATATTTATAAAATTAGAAACATCCTTTCTCAGACTGATGCTGAAAAGTTAATCCATGCATTTTTTACTTCTAGGCTGGACTACTGTAATTCATTATTATCAGGCTGTCCTAAAAACTCCCTGAAAAGCCTTCAGCTGATCCAAAATGCTGCAGCTAGAGTACTGACAGGGACTAGAAAGAGAGAGCAGATTTCTCCCATATTGGCTTCTCTTCATTGGCTCCCTGTTAAATCTAGAATAGAATTTAAAATCCTTCTCCTAACATACAAGGTCTTGAATAATCAGGCCCCATCTTATCTCAAAGACCTCATAGTACCGTATCACCCCAATAGAGCACTTCGTTCTCAGACTGCTGGCTTACTTGTGGTTCCTAGGATACTTAAAAGTAGAATGGGAGGCAGAGCCTTCAGCTTTCAGGCCCCTCTTCTGTGGAACCAGCTCCCAGCTTGGATTCAGGAGACAGACACCCTCTCTATTTTTAAGATTAGGCTTAAAACTTTCCTTTATGATCAAGCTTATAGTTAGGGCTGGATCAGATGACCCTGAACCCTCCCTTAGTTATGCTGCTATAGGCCTAGGCTGTTGAGGGGGGGTCCCATAATGCACTGTTTCTTCTCATTCACCTTATTTACTTGTTTATACTTCACTCTGTATTTAATCATTATTATTAATCTCTGCCTCTCTTCCACAGCATGTCTTTTGTCCTGTCTCTCTCCACTCAGCCCCAACCGGTCACAGCAGATGACTGCCCCTCCCTGAGCCTGGTTCTGCTGGAGGTTTCTTCCTGTTAAAAGGGAGTTTTTCCTTCCCACCGTCGCCAAGTGCTTGCTCATAGGGGGTCGTTTTGACTGTTGGGTTTTCTCTGTGTTATTGTAGGGCCTTTACCCACAATACAAAGCGCCTTGAGGCGACTGTTTTTTGTTTTTGTTTTTTTTTTTGCGCTACATAAATCAAATTGAATTGAATTGAATTGTTTAGTTTTGCTTCCCCTTGTCTCGTCTGTGTAATTATGGTCAGCTGTCATCCCATCTGTTGTTACTCCCCTCATTACACCTTGTGTATTTATTGTCCTCTCTTGTTGTCTTTTGTTGGGTCCTAGTCATTGTACATTTAGGTTAATGTCCAAGGTGTGTGTTTTGAGTTTTGAGTGTCTAGTATTCAACTATTTAGTCTTCATGTAGCTGGCCCCTGTCCAGCCTTGTCCCTTTGTATTTATTTAGAAGTTAAGTATAAATCAGCTCTCACCTCACATCCTGCTTTTGAGGTCCTCTCCGCCCTGCCTGCCACACCCAGCCATGACAAATTAATCCATCAACTTTCATAACGACTGATCAAATTCAGGGTCCCAGATGATACTGGGTCAGAGGGTTCACCTTGGATGGGTCATTACAGTCTACTACAAGTCTCCTACTACATTTATATTATATATGATGGTAATATAACTGTATAATATCCTTAATAGATAATATCCTTATATTTTACAGATACAACATGATATGATGAAGTAATGCGACATAGCCTCATACAGTTCCTCGTTATCTTCTAAATCCTGGAATGCTAGAATCATACTAAATATAAAACACTGAGAATACTGTGACTGTCTGTGATTGGCATTATTATGGTAAGAAGTAAGTTATCAGATATTTTTAGTAGTTGCATCTATGTTATGAATTTTAACATCCCAGTTCTTGAGTTATTGCGTTCACAAAGTCGAAAATTGGCCGCCCGCCCAGCGGGGTGATGACAGCACCCCGTCAGACTTTATAGGCTGAGGGGTAAAAACTGTCTGCAGCTGAATCTCCTCCATCGTCTCCTCTGAGAATTTCTTCCAACAACTTGATGATAAACTGCTGTTTTCCTTTTTCAGCCATGCTGTGTTACTGCAGAGCTCAGCCCAACTCTCTGTCACTCCTTCCTGAAGTTTAAATCCAATGTGTTTCTTTTCTTCCTCCCTCAGAGTGCAGACATGTCTGCTGCCAGCAATCTGCGACCTGAAGATCAGTTTCTGTGCTCCATCTGTCTGGATGTGTTCACTGATCCAGTCAGCACACCATGTGGACACAACTTCTGCAAGAACTGTATCACTCAGCACTGGGACATCAATCAGAGGTCTCAGTGTCCCATGTGCAAAGAGACTTTCTACATTAGACCTCAGCTGAGGGTCAACACCTTCATCTCTGAGATGGTTGCTCAGTTCTGGCATGAAGCTCAGCAGAAAGCCAGCAGCAGCAGCTCAGAGCAACAAGCTGCCAAACCAGGAGAAGTTCCCTGTGACATCTGCACTGGAACCAAACTGAAGGCCCTGAAGTCCTGCCTGGTGTGTCTGACCTCCTACTGTCAGACTCACCTGGAGCCTCATCGGACCACAAAAGGTCTGAAAAGACATCAGCTGGTGGAGCCTGTGGAGAACCTGGAAGGCAAGATGTGCACAAAGCATGATAAACCTCTGGAGCTGTTCTGTAAGACCGACCAGACATGTGTCTGCATGCTCTGCCCTGTTTTAGACCACAAGAAACATGAGTTTGTTCCTCTGAGAGGAGAATATGAAGGAAAGAAGGCAGAGCTGGGGAAGACAGAGGCTGAAATTCAGCAGATGATCCAGAAGAGACGACTGAAGTTTCAGCAGATCAAAGAGTCAGTGAAGATGAGCAGAGATGCTGCAGACAGAGAGGAAGCAGAAGGTGTTCAGGTCTTCACTGCTCTGATGGAGTCTGTTGAGAGAGGCCTGAAGGAGCTCATGAAGGAGATCAGAGACAAACAGGAAACAACAGAGAAACAGGCTGAAGGTTTCATCAAAGATCTGGAACAGGAAATCTCTGAGCTGATGAAGAGAAGCTCTGAGGTGGAGCAGCTCTCACGCTCTGAAGACCACCTCCACCTCCTCCAAAGCTTCTCCTCCCTCAAAGCTGCTCCACCCACCAAGGACTGGACAGAGGTCAGCCTCCATCCACCATCATATGAGGGGACTGTGGTGAGAGCTGTGGCTCAGCTGGAGGACACACTCAGGAAAGACATGAAGAAGCTGTTTGAGGCTGAGCTGAGGAGGGTCCAGCAGTATGCAGTGGATGTGACTCTTGATCCTGATACAGCAAATCCTGAACTCATCCTGTCTGATGATGGAAAACAAGTGAATCAAAGTGATGTGAAGAAGAAACTTCCAGACAACCCAGAGAGATTTTCTCGCTGTGTTTATGTTTTAGGAAAGCAGAGTTTCTCTTCAGGCAGATTTTACTTTGAGGCTCAGGTTAAAGGAAAGACTGACTGGGATTTAGGAGTGGCCAGAGAGTCCATCAACAGGAAGGGACAAATCCCACTGAGACCTCAGGATGGTTTCTGGACTGTGTGGCTCAGAAATGGAAATGAGTACAAAGCTCTTGCTGGTCCTCCAGTCCGTCTCTATCTTCATCCTGGTCCTGAGAAGGTGGGGGTGTTTGTGGATTATGAGGAGGGTGTGGTCTCCTTCTATGATGTAGATGCTGCAGCTCTGATCTACTCCTTTACTGGCTGCTCCTTCACTCACAAACTCCACCCATTCTTCGGTCCCTGTACTAATGATGGTGGTAAAAACTCTGCTCCTCTGATCATCTGTCCTGTCAATCAAACTGAGTCGATCAGCCACTGATTTTATTGGATGAACTGATTGATTTCCTTGAAGGGAACAAATGAACATATTCAGTGTGAATCCTCTACAGTTTCCATGTTTGCTCTACAATCGGATTATCGTGGACTCTGATTCACACTTTGATTTGATTCTCCTGGAATTTGATGCAAACAGAAGAAAAGTTGAATCAGGAAATTTTCCCACTAATCGAGACTCGAGCTGAAGACAAACTCTCAGAATAAATGTCAAAAAGCTTCATCTCAGAATAAAGTTTGTTAAATGCTGTCAGTGAAACAGAAACGAGTGTCATTGATATACAGAGCATTCAGAGCTCAGCTGGGGGGTAAAGAGTGCTTTGGTTATTCTGGGTCTCTGTGAGCATTTTGGATCAGTTCACTCAAAACTGATCAGACAGGAAAATATTATAAGGAATCTGTAAATATTCATCAACCATCTTCTTCTTCTCCAGCTGATGGTCCCTCAGATACTAGCTGATGGTCCCTCAGATACCAGCTGATGGTCCCTCAGACACCAGCTGATGGTCCCTCAGATACCAGCTGATGGTCCCTCAGATACCAGCTGATGGTCCCTCAGATACCAGCTGATGGACCCTCAGATACCAGCTGTTGGACCCTCAGATACCAGCTGATGGTCCTTCAGATACCAGCTGATGGTCCCTCAGATACCAGCTGATGGTCCCTCAGATACCAGCTGTTGGACCCTCAGATACCAGCTGATGGACCCTCAGATACCAGCTGATGGACCCTCAGATACCAGCTGTTGGACCCTCAGATACCAGCTGATGGTCCCTCAGATACCAGCTGATGGACCCTCAGATACCAGCTGATGGTCCCTCAGATACCAGCTGATGGACCCTCAGATACCAGCTGATGGACCCTCAGATACCAGCTGTTGGACCCTCAGATACCAGCTGATGGTCCTTCAGATACCAGCTGATGGTCCCTCAGATACCAGCTGATGGTCCCTCAGATACCAGCTGTTGGACCCTCAGATACCAGCTGATGGTCCTTCAGATACCAGCTGATGGTCCCTTAGATACCAGCTGATGGTCCCTCAGATACCAGCTGTTGGACCCTCAGATACCAGCTGATGGACCCTCAGATACCAGCTGATGGACCCTCAGATACCAGCTGTTGGACCCTCAGATACCAGCTGATGGTCCCTCAGATACCAGCTGATGGACCCTCAGATACCAGCTGATGGACCCTCAGATACCAGCCTGATGGACCCTCAGATACCAGCTGATGGTCCCTCAGATACCCAGCTCATGGTCCCTCAGATACCAGCTCATGGTCCCTCAGATACCAGCCCACTGGCCCTCAGATACCAGCCTGATGGACCCTCAGATACCAGCTCATGGTCCCTCAGATACCAGCTGATGGACCCTCAGATACCAGCTGATGGTCCCTCAGATACCAGCTGATGGACCCTCAGATACCAGCTGATGGTCCCTCAGATACCAGCTGATGGACCCTCAGATACCAGCTGATGGTCCCTCAGATACCAGCTGATGGTCCCTCAGATACCAGCTGATGGACCCTCAGATACCAGCTGATGGTCCCTCAGATACCAGCCCATGCACCCTGACACCAGCTGATGGACCCTCACAGACCAGTGTTGGACCCTCAGATACCAGCTGATGGTCCCTCAGATACCAGCTGATGGACCCTCAGATACCAGCTGATGGTCCCTCAGATACCAGCTGATTGACCCTCAGATACCAGCTGATGGTCCCTCAGATACCAGCTAATGGACTCTCAGTTACCAGCTGATGGTCCCTCAGATACCAGCTGATGGTCCCTCAGATACCAGCTGATGGTCCCTCAGATACCAGCTGATGGACCCTCAGATACCAGCTGATGGTCCCTCAGATACCAGCTCGATGGACCCTCAGATACCAGCTGATGGTCCCTCAGATACCAGCTGATGGACCCTCAGATACCAGCTGATGGTCCCTCAGATACCAGCTGATGGACCCTCAGATACCAGCTGATGGTCCCTCAGATACCAGCTGATGGTCCCTCAGATACCAGCTGATGGACCCTCAGATACCAGCTGATGGTCCCTCAGATACCAGCTGATGGACCCTCAGATACCAGCTGTTGGACCCTCAGATACCAGCTGATGGTCCTTCAGATACCAGCTGTTGGACCCTCAGATACCAGCTGTTGGACCCTCACTACCAGATACCAGCTGATGGACCCTCAGATACCAGCTGATGGTCCCTCAGATACCAGCTGAGCCCTTTAGTGTGTCCATTATGGAAATGAGGCCATTATTATTATGATTGCTTTTAGTGCATATCCAGTATCATGATCTTCATTGTTAAATGTTTTAATGTGTGATGTGTGTTGAATGAAATAAAATGAATCACACTCACACCTGTTGTTGTCTCCTTCCTGCCTCCCTGATGTTCTTCTCCTCTTTCTCCTTTCAGCACCTCCTCTCTCCTCTGTCTGTTGTACTGGTTCTGCTAAGTGAGTAGTGAAACAATTATTAAACACATTTAAAGCTCACAGAGTTTTCCTCACAGTCACACATGTCTAAGAAAACAGCTGCACAGGACACAATAACAGGGATTCATGCAGCACTTTAACAACACACAAAGATACACAGAACAATACAGCAGTATTTGGATGCACACAGAAACAACACTGAAGTCCTCATCAACATTCAGCTGAAACATCCTCAGAGTTCAGAACACCTTGGGTGGGGGTGGGGGGGTCATAGGTGACAGACAGTGTTGCCAACTTTTTAGAACCCATAGAGACTTTTTCCCCCAAAAAGCAAACATTGATGAATTTAGCAGCTTTTCCCTGTGACATTGGCACCTTTTAAAGAGTCTGTTAGATTGCTCGGAAAGCTGAAATCCTCCACTGACGTCCTGTTCTGTGTACATACGGCGCTCCCTAATCCATATTTTATACCGATTACTAATTTTGAATTACTAAATCCTAATTCCTGTTCCAGGACCATCACTGAAACTGACCAATCACATTTTTTTGAAATCATGTGACACTCTGTGACCAAGGGAGAAGACCGTTCTAAATGCTAAAGCTAAAGCTGACCTGAGGCCAGTAAAACTGCTGCTGCTGGTTTACAGAGTGGGTGGGGCCAGTATAGTGAGTCAGGGAGTACTGGGACTTCACAGATGGGAGGAGTCAGCCCTTAAGTGGGTTCGATGTGTGAGAAACTTGTCTTTAGGATTTGTGCTTAAAAAGCAAACTAACACGTGGTTTTCACCTGTGAGAGTCGATTTTAACCCCAACCTTTATTAAACTGACCTGAATCTAACTGAGCAGCTCTGCTGCCTACACCTGCCCAAACTGGAACATACAGGCAAAACAAGTGGCACAGCAAGCCCCGCCCCCAACAGACGTTGTAGCGTCAGAGATCAGAGATGTTTTTCTTTTCTTTGTGTTTTGTATATTAATTTAAAATAAAGCTTTTTAAAAGAAACACTTGTGTGTTTAATATTTGTTCTGACTGAACTGTAATATTGTGTTAGACCAGCTTGGTGTGAGAGACCAACAACTGCAACAAACTGAGCTTCATATTTTAAACAGTGTAACAGCCGAGCCAGCTGGACCCCACAGAGAAACACTGGCAACAACTGGTCACAATCAGCTGCTCTCACTCAGTGTTTCAGCTTGGAGGAAACTTTGACTCGAGAGAAACAAATAAATCCACTTAAAGTGTGAATGATAAAGTTCTGTGTTGGCCAACATTGTTTAACAGTCGAGTAAACTAAAAAAAAACTGTGCAGTTTAACTTTACTGAACTTTCTGAGCTTGAGCCAATAGATTTTGTTCACAGCGTGTGAAACAAACAATAACAAATCCATCCATCCATCTTCTTCTGCTTATCCGGGTTAGCCTAAGCAGAGAAACCCAGACCTCCCTCTCCCCTGCCACCTCCTCCAGCTCATCCAGGGGAACACAGAAGCATTCCCAGGCCAGCCAAGAGATACAATCTATCCAGCGGGTCCTGGGTCTGCCCTGAGGCCTCCTCCCAGCAGGACATGCCCGAACCACCTCACCCAAGAGGTGCCCAGGAGGCATCCTAGTCAGATGCCCAAGCCACCTCAACTGGCTCCTTTTGATGTGGAGGAGCAGTGGCTCTACTTTGAGACCAGTGGAGTGGGTGTAAAGTTCAGCTGGTTGCAGTTTTTAAGTCCTGAAAGTTTTATGTGGACATTTCCTTTTTTTATTAAGTTATCAAGGCTCAAAAATGCTGGGAAAAAAATAATAAGGCAAGCTGAATAAGCTAACATTTCATCCCACCTCCACCTTCAATAGCCTGTAACTCTGAAAATATTCATTGTATGAAGGTAACATTTCTGAAAAGCTTCAATAAATACAGGGGTTGGACAATGAAAGTGAAACAGCTGTCATTTTAGTGTGGGAGGTTTCATGGCTAAATTGGACCAGCCTGGTGGCCAATCTTCATTAATTGCACATTGCACCAGTAAGAGCAGAGTGTGAAGGTTCAATTAGCAGGGTAAGAGCACAGTTTTGATCAAAATATTGCAATGCACACAACATTATGGGTGACATACCAGAGTTCAAAAGAGGACAAATTGTTGGTGCACGTCTTGCTGGCGCATCTGTGACCAAGACAGCAAGTCTTTGTGATGTATCAAGAGCCACGGTATCCAGGGTAATGTCAGCATACCACCAAGAAGGACCAACCACATCCAACAGGATTAACTGTGGACGAAAGAGGAAGCTGTCTGAAAGGGATGTTCGGGTGCTAACCCGGATTGTATCCAAAAAACATCAAACCACGGCTGCCCACATCACGGCAGAATTAAATGTGCACCTCAACTCTCCTGTTTCCACCAAAACTGTCCGTCGGGAGCTCCACAGGGTCAATATACACGGCCGGGCTGCTATAGCCAAACCTTTGGTCACTCGTGCCAATGCCAAACGTCGGTTTCAATGGTGCAAGGAGCGCAAATCTTGGGCTGTGGACAATGTGAAACATGTACAGTGGTGTGAAAAGTGTTTGCCCCCTTCCTCATTTCCTGTTTTTTTGCATGTTTGTCACACTTAAGTGTTTCGGAACATCAAACCAATTTAAACAATAGTCAAGGACAACACAAGTAAACACAAAATGCAATTTGTAAATGAAGGTGTTTATTATTAAAGGTGAAAAAACATCCAAACCATCATGGCCCTGTGTGAAAAAGTGATTGCCCCCCTTGTTAAAACATACTATAACTGTGGTTTTTCACACCTGAGTTCAATTTCTCAGCCACACCCAGGCCTGATTATTGCCACACCTGTTCTCAATCAAGACATCACTTAAATAGGAGCTGCCTGACACAGTAAGGTCCACCAGAAGATCCTTAAAAGCTACACATCATGCCGAGATCCAAAGAAATTCAGGAACAATTGAGAAAGAAAGTAATTGAGATATATCAGTCTGGAAAGGGTTATAAAGCCATTTCCAAAGCTTTGGGAATCCAGCGAACCACAGTGAGAGCCATTATCCACAAATGGCGAAGACATGGAACAGTGGTGAACCTTCCCAGGAGTGGCCGCCCGCCCAAAATTACCCCAAGAGCGCAGCGACGACTCATCCAAGAGGTCACAAAAGACCCCACAACAACGTCCAAAGAACTGCAGGCCTCACTTGCCTCAGTTAAGGTCAGCGTTCATGCCTCCACCATCAGAAAAAGACTGGGCAAAAATGGCCTGCATGGCAGAGTTCCAAGGAGAAAACCACTGCTGAGCAAAAAGAACATTAAAGCTCGTCTCAATTTTTCCAAAACACATCTTGATGATCCCCAAGACTTTTGGGAAAACATTCTGTGGACCGATGAGACAAAAGTGGAACTCTTTGGAAGGTGTGTGTCCCATTACATCTGGCGTAAAAGGAACACTGCATTTCAGAAAAAGAACATTATACCAACAGTAAAATATGGTGGTGGTAGTGTGATGGTCTGGGGCTGTTTTGCTGCGTCAGGACCTGGAAGACTTGCTGTGATAAATGGAACTATGAATTCTGCTGTCTACCAAGAGATCCTGAAGGAGAATGTCCGACCATCTGTTCGTGTACTCGAGCTGAAACGAACTTGGGTTCTGCAGCAGGACAATGATCCTAAACACACCAGCAAGTCCACCACTGAATGGCTGAAGAAAAACAAAATGAAGACTTTGGAGTGGCCTAGCCAAAGTCCTGACCTGAATCCTATTGAGATGTTGTGGTATGACCTTAAAAAGGCCGTTCATGCTCGAAAACCCTCTAATGTAACTGAATTAGGACAATTCTGCAAAGATGAGTGGGCCAAAATTCCTCCAGAACGCTGTAAAAGCCTCATTGCAAGTTATCGCAAACGCTTGGTTGCAGTTGTTGCTGCTAAGGGTGGCCCAACCAGCTATTAGGTTTAGGGGGCAATCACTTTTTCACACAGGGCCATGATGGTTTGGATTTTTTTTCACCTTTAATAATAAACACCTTCATTTACAAATTGCATTTTGTGTTTACTTGTGTTGTCCTTGACTATTGTTTAAATTGGTTTGATGTTCCGAAACACTTAAGTGTGACAAACATGCAAAAAAACAGGAAATGAGGAAGGGGGCAAACACTTTTTCACACCACTGTATTGTTCTCTGATGAGTCCACCTTTACTGTTTTCCCCACATCCGGGAGAGTTACGGTGTGGAGAAGCCCCAAAGAAGCGTACCACCCAGACTGTTGCATGCCCAGAGTGAAGCATGGGGGTGGATCAGTGATGGTTTGATGGTTTCATTGATCAATTACAAAATGAGGGATGTCTTTTAAGATGGGGTCCAAAAACATAAACAATGTCAATATGTGACCCACTGGGACACAAACAAGTTATGAGTAATATCACCAAATAACCACCTACTATTACCAGTTTACATTAACTTTTTATATAAATATGTAACTATGTGAGCGATTTCAAACTGAATTTCTGTTATTACTGCAGTACCTTCACAGCCCACTGGGGGATCGCAGCCTACCCGTTGAGAACCACTGAACTAGAGGATATCCGATGACAGACGTGTGAAAAGTGGTTCTGATGTCGGGACGTTTACTTCCTGTTTGTGTTTAGTCTTTGAAGGTTACACAGCATCCTAACCTCAGCCTTCCTTTATCCACACCGAATGAGACTGATGCTTGTGTGCTGAGTTCAAAGGTCACTCCTGGGATTCTTACATGACTAAGTGTGTTTAGTCTTTGCAGGTTAGTCGTGCTCTGTCTGCAGCTCTGCAGCAGCTCTGTAACGTCTTCCTGCTGTAAGCACTCCAGCAGCTTTAGGGCGGAGGACAGGTGGGGTCAGTGTTTACTGAAGCTGCATCTTCCTCCATGAGCTGTTAATGTGATGAGCAGGCGTGACAGTGGAAGGATTGCACCTGTTGGCTTGCTGTCAGTAAACTTTGTAATTAAGCTGATGCATTTGCTGTGACAGACAAATTAGCGTGTTGTGCGAGCTGACAGACTCGTGTTTTGTTCGTGCTGACAGAGTACTGTCTGCGTGTCACCGTGGCTCCCAGCATGCTCTCTGCTTCACACCGAAGCTGATTGTGGGCTGTCAGCTCCGCTCGTGTCTCTTTCTGCACGTCTCCCTCTCTCGCCGAGCTGTCACAGCCACTAATGTCTCTTTCTCTGACAGCACCACCCCTCCTCCTCTTCTTCGCTGCTTGTCCCCGACTCACATTCGCATTCAATAAAGCTCCTCTTCATCAGCCCAACAATCAATAAAATCACTCAGTCCTGACAAATTCATTTGTGGGTAAATGGTGTGCAGTCCTGGGCCTGAGAGGCGTCAGCGTGGACTCCTCAGTAACCCGGTCTCTCTGGAGTTTTTGACATTCAAACTTCAACAGCACAAATAAGTCAGATAAATATTCAACGCTCTAAGAGCTGCTCATTATGAAGAGCTGCTTCTGTCAGAGCAGCATATGATGATTGAACAGCCTCTCACTGACATGACGTGGTGATCAATCACCAAACAGGAAGCATGTAAAAAGCAACCATTAATGGCATGTGGCTTATAAAGAATGAGCTTTGATGTGTCCTCCAAACTACCCGGGGCATTTGGCATTCATGCTGGGGTTTCAGGCTGCTGGTTATTTTGTCCATGTTGCACTGCATCTACATAATAATGTTAGCTGGAAGCAGAGCAGTGGCAGCGAGGGGACAGCAGAGACTCCACATATATTTTTATTAGCTTCACTAAGAAGTGTCCTCTGCCTGGCAGTGGGATGGTGTGCAGCAGAGGATGAAATGCTTAGCACAAAAAATTGGCGATTCCAAATCTGAGGCCATCGCTCCCACGTGGAGGGGGGATTGTCCACTCCGGGTTAGGGCTGAGCATGAAGCTGAAGCTGTCAGGTTACTCACTGATCTCCATTCCTGCTTTCACCTTTAGCTGGGTCACAAGGATCAGCTGAAAGATAAAAGCAGCAGAAAGAAGCAGCTTTTCAATTCAATTCAATTCAATTTTATTTATATAGCACAAAATCACAACAAACAGTCGCCTCAATACACATTGTATTGTAGGTAAAGACCCTACAATAACACAGAGAAAACCCAACAGTCAAAACGACCCCCTATGAGCAAGCATTTGGCAACAACAGGAAGGAAAAACTCCCTTTTAACAGGAAGAAACCTCCAGCAGAACCAGGCTCAGGGAGGGACAGTCATCTGCCACGACAGGTTGAGGCTGAGGGGAGAGAGACAGGACAAAAGACACGCTGTGGAAGAGAGGCAGAGATTAATAATAACTAATGATTAAATGCAGAGCGGGGTATAAACAGAGTGGAAAGGTGCACGAAAAGAAACAGTGCATTATGGGAACCCCCCCAGCATCAGTCTGAGAAAGGATGTTTCTGAATATCTGCGCAAATGTAAAAAAGCCGTCCTACATATTTGTTTAATATGTGCATTGAAGGACATATCCTGGTCAAAAATGACTCCAAGATTTCTCACAGTGTTACTGGAGGCCAAAGTAATGCCATCCAGAGTAAGTATCTGGTTTGACACCATGTTTCTAAGATTTGTGGGGCCGAGTACAAGAACTTCAGTTTGATCTGAATTTAGAAGCAGGAAATTAGAGGTCATCCAGGCCTTTATGTCTTTAAGACATTCCTGCAGTTTAACTAATTGATGTGTGTCATCTGGCTTCATGGATAGATAAAGCTGAGTATCATCTGCATAACAATGAAAATTGATGCAATGCTTTCTAATAATACTGCCTAAGGGTATAATGTAAATAAAACTGTTCCTAGCACAGAACCTGTCACGGCTCCTGCTCCTTTGCCCTCTTTTGGATTCTGTTCTTCCACTAATCTCTCTTTGTGTTGTGGAGCATCATCTTGCATCACGGTCTTCGTATGCACCTCTGTGAACTGGTCGCTTGTTAATAAAGCCTTGGATTGTCGACTTACCCTCTGCCTGTTGAGTCTGCTTCCCACCATGACAGAACCCTGTGGAACTCCATAATTAACCTTAGTGTGTGAAGAAGACTCCCCATTTACATGAACAAAGAATTTTTGAGAGAAAAGGAAGGTTGGAGATTGGCCTATAATTAGCTAAGACAGCTGGGTCAGTGATGGCTTTTTAAGTAATGGTTTCATTGCTGCCACCTTAAAAGCCTGAGGTACATAGCCAACTAATAAAGACAGATTGATCATATTTAAGATTGAAGCATCAATTAATGGAAGGACTTCTTTGAACAGTCTAGTAGGAAACAGCTAGCGCTGCTACTTAACTGACCAGATCAATATTCCAGAGGTTTTACTGACTTGATGCTGAACTCTGATTAAAATGTGCTCATTAATTTTTTTGAGCAGTGTATTTTATGTTATGCCTGGTCAACTTTATTTCATTTATTGATACATTTCTGGTCTGCAACACATTCCAAAACAAATAACTATTAAATAATTTCACCCACACCAAAAACAGTGATTTTCACAAACGATCAAAATTCCACAATTTCTGCATAACAAACATCTCTTAGTCACATATTAATGAGAATAAATGAGAAACATAATTACTTTAGGAATACCACAGTGGTGTCAAGTTTTATCTATACAGCACCTTAAACAAAGGATATTTAGAGAAGAGGGATTTATATAAGAAAAATAAAGGGATGTACATGATGAAGTAAAATAAGAAATAATTACATCAGACAATAAAAGCTGATTAAAACCAGCTGAAAGCCAAACAGAATAAATTTAAGTAAACCTGTCTGGAGATACCTTTCACCTTAAAACTTCATAGAAATAGTTCTCAGGGTTGTGTGAACAGGATACATTTGCTAAAGTGTTCACCAAACTTTATGGGCTGATTGTGTTACTTTATACCTGGACTGTCTGTGCTGCCATATGTCTCGACATCAGCTTCTAAATCCTCCAGAGATTAGATTGGATTAGATGAGAGCAGAGAGAAATAATGAATGCAATCAGGAGGAGCTCAGACTGTCAGCCATGTTCATCTGATTCACACTGAACTATGCAAACCACAGATCAGTGTTAATCCCATTAGCCCCAATGTTACAGTGAGGGCTCATTAAAAGGGAACACTGGGAACCTTTTTAGACACAGACAGTACAAGAGGATAAAACAAGATTCCCCAACAATTTCTTCAAACCCCACAAATCACCCTGGACATTACTTTTACATTTAAATTCCAGCTACAATAACAGATATTCATAGATAACCATTTGTTCCAGTAGGAGAAGCTACAATGTAAACAGCTTCACCAAACATACTTTATATATCATGTATTTTGTCGCAGCTCGCAGTGGAACGGTTCGCAGCCGAGTGTGAAGCGGCTGGCACGAGAATCAGCACCTCTAAAGTCTGAGGCCGTGGTCCTCAGCTGGAAAAGGGTGGAGCGCCCATCTGTAAAGATGGCACAAATCTGTGACGTGTATGAATTAAACATTGGACCACAAGCCTGTGTGAATGCTGTTCACATTATTCATTTGAAAAGGAACCCTGTGAATATAAATATGTAATGTGGTCAGCTGCAGAAATACCTCTTTTTTTTTTTACCTGTGTCCTCCATTAATAAGAAACACCTTCAGGTTGTTCTTGGTGCTCAAAACCAGAAGCAAGCTGAGCTGAAACCACTCAGGCTGCCTGACAGTATTTATTACAACATAAGCTCGTGTAAAATAATCAGCATCAGCATTAGCTGCTGTCAGAAGTGAGTCAGTCGCAGAATTAATGTCAGCACTCAGTATTAAATTAAATCTTCCTCCAGATGTTCCTGAAGAAACATCTGTATTGATGCTGTCAGCTTCTCCTCTGAAGATGAAGAGGTCCTTGTGTTTGCCTCTGTAATACTCCTGACCTCACTGTGTGAAGTTTGAACTGTGTTGTGAGAATAAAGGTAATTTTAGTCAGTTTCTCAGGTATGCTGGTCACAGGTGACAAACAGATAAACACTGAGTGTTACTCAGGAGAATCAGCCTGATCCACACGAGGTCACCATCGACTAATAAATCTATCAGGAGGGCCAATGACAACTGATGACTGATCCTGTTTCACAAGATAACTTATGTGCATAAAATTTTAATCAATCATCCTTCAGGAGTCACAAAGGGCTCATTCTGTAACTAAAGGTTTCCTGTAGGACCTGAACTGTGGCGAGCACCATAGTGCCAACATGCTGCCTCTCACCAAGCACTCACCATCACAGTCTTAATTCACCGCCCACCATACTGCGTCCTCTACATCCAAATCAAAGTTGAAGTCATAGGGTCGACATTATGACAGCATGAAGGAGATCAAAGTGCGACCTCCAGGAAGTGATCCCAATGTAGGCAGGAACTGAAGGGAGTGGTTTAAATCTGACTCAGCTTCCCGCAGGTCATCCATACAAGAGGAACCCAGCTGTGATGTAGCAACAGGTGAAATGACTGTTAGTGATACGACCTGTTAAACTTTTCTCCACTTGAAGTGAGTGATTGAAGGGTACTGCTGAGGGTTACCAGTCAGACGGAGCCAACCATCACTTCCAACGCGGTGCACAGTCAGCTGTATGGGTGGATTTGAACTATTTTACTACAACTTTTACAACCAACTTAAACATTGCTGGTGTTGAGAGTGCCCCCTGTAGGGCAATGAGCCCCCTGACGTGCACAAACTGAAAGCAATGACTCGACAAACAGCAGCACTCGCTGATACTCACTGAGCACTCCTAAAACCTACGAGACACCGCGGGGCACTCACAGGGCCGCGCTGAGGCTTCAAAGCCATTTTGGTGACTTCTGTGGATTTAAGGACTTCTTCTTGTAATGCTCTTTGAAACACTGATGATGAACACCTTTGATCCAGCAGAGACTGAGGCCATGCTTTCAGTACTGATCTCATGGGATGAAATAAGTGCAGGTCTTGTTCCCTGAATCTAAACTGAGTCTCTTTTCATTGTTTGCTCCAAGTTGTAGGATTCAGATCCATACGCACTTCTGTGGAGCCGTGGGATTTTATTGGTATGGATGGTGGTGGCGATGTAACCGTGTCAACACTGTGATGTGGTGCGGCGTTGTGTGTTCAGCTGCCACACCAGTTTACATCAGCAACTGGGCTCTAATCCAGCATCACAAAGCACAGCACCCGCTTTTACTGCAGACAGACAAACGCACACAAACACCAGCACGCAGACTCACACAAACGCATACTAATTGCGACTGACATGCAGTTGCAGTGGAGGGGTGATGCTGACTTGTGTGGCCACAGATATGAATGTCACACTCTCTCCTTGTTTCGCCTTCTGCAGCCGTGCAGCCGAGGACAGTAAAGAGGACGAGACGGAGACGCTGCAGCAGATACTCCACAGCAGCAGCAGCAGCCAGTCTCCCTGCTACAGAGCAAAGGCTGCAAACTACAGGAATGTATCCTGGACCGCTGAGGTCTCTGTGTTAGCACCGTTACAGTCAGCTTGCTGTTGTCTGCATGTTGTATGGATGGAAGTGTAGCCAGTATGTCAGCTTGTTAAAGAATAATAACTGAAGCCATATCCACAACAACAGAGGGCAGTTTATTCTGACAGCAGTTTAACTTCCATGTCCAACATCCTGCTAGACTGCAGCATGTATGTCCTTAATAACTGCAGGACATCATCATCATTTGAATAAGATAAAGTAACTATAGTGCTATAAAAATGCACATAGAAGCTCTCTGTATATGGGTGTCTGTGAGTACTCGATGGTTCAGAGGAAGCTGCAGCAGCAGCTCTCTCCTCTCTGGCACCGGCCGGGACAGCTGCCCCCTCCAAAGACCCGAAAAGAGAGGTCTCCTCCCCACAGCAGGAGGATGAAGGCTTTAAGCTGCTGCATGTAAAAATGTCACACGAGCCTTCTCTGCCAAAGACCGAGTCAGCTCATAGCCCCTCCCCCCAGAGATGAGCGTCGTGAAACATAAATCAGTGATATCATCATCCTTCAAGATAATTGTATGTAACACAATCTGATAACTAAATCAACGCTGGGTTACAGAAGGCCCCGCCCACACGTACATGGGGGTTTGGCCTTCCTGTCCTGCAGCAGCTTCAGCTCTGACGAAGTCATCGTGCATCACTCTGCAGCTGAGCATTGGCCCGCTGGCACTCAGTCACCTTTAAGGAAATTGAATCTGGGACTCGCACACTTCAAGTTTGCACCTGTTGTTGCTGCAACATTGATGCGTGTCTCTTCCTGTGTGCACACTGCCTCAGGTTGGAGATTAGATGCTTGGTAATCACAGGGTTGGGGGTTTGAACCTGTGCACCTCTGACACCTCAGTACAGTCTGTGAGCTGACCAGCAGCGCAGTGCTGTTAGTACAGGAGGATCCTGTCCCACCTGAGACACTGTGGAACAAAACACAGGTGCTAAAACTGCCCCAGGTACTACCTCACCCTGGAATTACCCAAAGAATTATTTATAACGTTTAAAGGTGTGAGATATGAGGATCGTTTGGTGACAGAATCTCAGGCTTTATTTTTCTCACCTGAGGCTTCTCACCTGCTTGAAATGGTTTTCCTGACCTGAAGCTCGCTCCTCTTTCTTTGCTCATCATTTTGGGGGTTTGCCGATGGGCCCACAGTGTTTATCTAAACCAATGAAATGGAGGGTATTTACACAGCGCGCGCTTCATTCGGGTCTTCTCCGTCTGTCAGTTTTATAACAATGTGGAATATTTACCCTCGGTGATGAAGGCTGTGAGGATGGAAGCAGGAGCAGACTCAAACAGTCTTCTGGAATTTAAGCCCATACAGCTCATGCTCCACCTCTGCTTTGATCATCATTTTGCAGATGATCTGATACAACCTGCAGGGTGCTTTCAGGTCATTTTTAATAATGTTGCACATCTAAAAACATCAGGCTTCAACCCAAAATGCTTTCCAGTCCATAAATATAGATACATAAATATGTGCTCCCTTTCAGTCCTCAGGACAAACTCACCACCTTCAGCGTCCCACCTGTGCTCTGAGAGAAGAAAGTGGGGTTGCTTCACCTTCGGCCTTCAGTGAGGTGCAGAGGCTGCTGCTGCTGACCACAGCAGAGCTGCTGGATGTGAGCTGGTGTTATCTGAGGAACTGCTGCACAGTCCGTGAGCACACAGAAACACTGCTCTGCATTTTAAAGGAGGCAGAAAGAAGAGAACAGAGGGGCAGAGAATATGAACGGTGATGTTTTCTGGCTGCATGTTTCTACAAGGAGACCAGAATTACTCACTTTTTCTGTCCCTAACCAGAACAAACATTCACTTTCAAACTTGGGAGACATTTGAAACCCTCCAGAAAGGCCGCAGCAGGGAAGCGCTTAGCCAGGTACGAACGGGGCAAAGGTCAGTGCAGGACGGCCTGTGGTCAGGGGGGACCCTCCGTGGCAACAACCCCCAAAATCCTTCAGGAAACTGAGTGGATTGTGCATTGTGTCATTGCTGACATTTCAGACCATCGTCAGGTCAGATTTGAATGCGCGCCACGCCGCTGCCACATTTATGCCCCAGAGCACCAGAGGTCTGTGAGGATCTCAGACAAAGTGCACGGGGTGACCTGACCTTAATTTCACCAGTTATCACTGCTGAGGAGAGATGGATGTATGGCTATGACCCAGGATCCAAACAGCAGTCATCACAGTGACGGGAGAAGGCACCGTTTATGGTCAGGTTTAGGAAAACTTCAGGTAAAATCCTCCCTTTATAGTCCCCACTGTCCTCAAACAAGAAGCAAAACAGTCCTGAGCAGCTGAGAAACACCACGACTTCATAAAACTGGCCTCAAAGTGACAGAACCTCCTGTTTTATCATGTCTGAGGCTCGGTGCTGAAGTCACAAATAAGACAAATGCTTTTGGGGGAATAAAAACGTGTTTTACCAAACGCAGATCTGCCAAACACGAGAGCCAGCATCAGGACTCTGCTTTCATTTCAGGTTCTCTCATCTTTGTTACCCCCTCAGGTGTGTCTCTGTCAGACTCCATGTCACCACTCACTTCTCTCTTCTGTAACATCAGGCTCAGCTTCCAGTTTGTGAGGACTTTAATCCAGAAACATCCATCTTTAACTCACAGATGTGACAAAAAAGTAGCATGTTTACTTTTTCATCTGCTCCCTTTAAAGAACATTAAAATGCAACACTGAAACTTTAATAACGCAGATATAAAACTGTGTTTGAACACACAGGATGAGCCCATCCACAGAGCCCCCACCCCCCTGGTTCACTTTTACAACTAATGGTAACATTGATGCAGTTCAGTCACTGTCACTGCAGTAAGAGCCATGCTCATGCTAATGGGCTCATGGCTCCTCTAACAGATAGCAGCACCTGTAACTGTAGCTGAGGGCTCAGCAACCTCGTGTCTGTGTGCAGTAAAAGGAGTTCATTCATCAGTCTGAGCAGCTTTAAAGCCTCACTGAGGACACTGAGCGCGCTCAGCCCTGGAGGGGTGACTCCATTACTGCATCCTAACAAACTGTCCCATCTGCTTTAAGATGTATCGTTCCCACTTTGTAGTTATGTTAGTGAAAGAGGAGTGCATCTGTGACGTGCTTCAGTATGTTTTATTTGTTACTGTCTATCATCCACCTGGTCCTTACTCAGAGTCAGGTTTCAGAATTCATCACAGTACAGAAACAGCATTAGTGAAGGTTACAAATGATCTTCTTACAGCCTCTGACAGTGGACTCGTCTCTGTGCTTGTCCTGTTGGACCTCAGTGCAGCTTTGATACTGTTGATCATAACATTTTATTACAGAGATTAGAGCATGCCATAGGTATTAAAGGTACTGCACTGCAGTGGTTTGAATCATATTTATCAAATAGACTCCAATTTGTTCATGTAAATGGGGAGTCGTCTTCACACACTAAGGTTAATTATGGAGTTCCACAGGGTTCTGTGCTAGGTCCAGTTATATTTACACCATATATTCTTCTCTTAGGCAGTATTATTAGAAAGCATTTGTTGCCCCTTAAAAAGACAGGAGCCCGTCTTCACTTCAGCAACTTTATTATTCCCGGTTCTTTGGATTATTTTCCACAAAGTAGGGTACAGACATGAGCACGGATGCCAGAAAAAACTAACTACAAGTCATCCACCAGGGGTCGCGCCCCTCACCATCCTCGCGATAGTTGATGACATCACATCCTGAACTCTGACCCCGTAGTAAAACAATCGTCACAGTAATATTTGTTGTGACAGCAAAAGAAAATAGAAACAGAAAATATTTACTAACTGTTACTGCCAAATAAATAACTGAAGATTAACATGGGTGTTTCAAGGTCGCAACACATTGCATACATTTTCATTGTTTTGCAGATGATGCTGTTATGATCCTGGGTGGTTTGTATTATGTTGTGTTTTCTAATTTGGTTCTTAGCTTGGTTTCCTGTTGTGTTTTTGGTTGTGGATTATTTTTGTGTTTCAGGTTGTGCTGATGTCTGGCATTTGTGCTACAACCTGTCCTGGAAAAAAATGTAGATATTGGTCATTTCTGCAGGCAGGTTTTACGACCAATATCTATGTTTTAGAAGGAAATAAAGCGACATCCAGCGGTCGTAGACTAAAGTGCGTGTAAATAACGTGTTCGATTTTCTCTGGCAGATCCTGAAAAAATACAATATGGATTTCCTCATATTTCTGAAATGTCTGCGCAGACTACATGGCATTAGTTGCGACCAGAAGTAACCTATTCTTTACTTTTTTATATAAGGCTTTACTTGAGTACTTAAAGTGCTTTATGTAGCATTCCTTAGTCATACAACCACTTGCGTAATTTGCTCTCGGACACTTTGACATGCCGGCTGGAACAGCCTGGGATTGAACCAGCATCCTTCTGATTAATGTAGTACTGTTCTACCTCCAGAGCTACCCACGAACAAATGACATGTGGAGCCAGAGGTAGGAGCGATCACTATGGAAACGTCATATTTCGGGGCCTGCAGAAATGAAGGATGCTTATGTTTGGATTGGAGGACATGTTGTTGTGTTCACTGTTCAGTCTCGGTCCTTGTGTCAAGTTCATGTCAGTCCTGGTCTCTGTGTTTAGTTTCTTCCTCTTTTATTTTGGCATGTCTTTGGTCCTTGTGCTTGAGGTTTAGATTTTGCTTCCTGTGTTTCCCCCAGCTGTTTCCTATTAGCCCATTACCTGGTGTGTATATATTGTCTGTGTTTTTGTCAGTTCTTTGTCATGGTGTCAAACCAGATACTTACTCTGGATGGCATTACTTTGGCCTCCAGTAACACTGTGAGAAATCTTGGAGTCATTTTTGACCAGGATATGTCCTTCAATGCACATATTAAACAAATATGTAGGACCACTTTTTTACATTTGCACAATATTTATAAAATTAGAAACATCCTTTCTCAGACTGCTGGCTTACTTGTGGTTCCTAGGATACTTCAGAGTAGAATGGGAGGCAGAGCCTTCAGCTTTCAGGCCCCTCTTCTGTGGAACCAGCTCCCAGCTTGGATTCAGGAGACAGACACCCTCTCTATTTTTAAGATTAGACTTAAAACTTTCCTTTTTGATCAAGCTTATAGTTAGGGCTGGATCAGGTGACCCTGAACCTTCCAAACTAATACTTTCTCAACCACACATCTTTACACACACACACACACACACACGCTCACACACATGCTCACACACATGCTCTCACACACACACACACGCTCACACACACGCTCACACACATGCTCACACACACACACACACACGCTCACACACACGCTCACACACACACACCCGTCACACACATGCTCACACACACACCACACACACACACACACACGCTCACAAACACACACGCTCACACACACACACACACACACACACGCTCACACACATGCTCACACACACACACATGCTCACACACGCTCACACACACGCTCACACACACGCTCACACACACACGCTCACACACGCTCACACACACGCTCACACACACACTTACACTTCCCTTTGTATTGGCACATTCAGTGCTTTCCTGCATCACACAACCTGCCTAAACATGGCCCTACTGCACTTCCTCTTGTTATGTCAGCACACATTGATCAGATGATTAGAATTATGCATGATTAACTATCAGTGAATTCACACACAGACACACTTTATCACAGCGCTCTGTGTTACTGCAGCCATAACAAGACTGGATGTTCAGGCCTTTATTCCACTCTTGGGCAGAGAGAAGCTCCATCTAGGATCTCAAAGCTTTCAACAACATGCATCGTGAATGTAACAGAGAATAGGTTCACTATAAAGATAATCATTCTAAATGTAAGGGTGACATAGTTCACGTAGCTCTGTGATAGGCTGAAGAAGGAAAAAGAGGAGAGAGCGAGTCAGATAGCAGCCATCCTCTGATAAGTGGTCCTTGTTATATTTATATATACACATTTGCAAAAACTCAGACACACTTTTTTCTAAAAGTGAAAATACTGCTGTGATGGCATCATTAGCGTTTCAAATATATTAGTTCCCCATCTCACAGCCCACGTACTGTCATCTACAGAGTTTCCTGTAGGCTGGAATGACACTGAGCACACACACAATGAATGTCAGTACACAGGCTGCCACATCAAAGCCTCAAGAGTTACTTTCTGTTGCTTTTCATCCTTCTTTTTATTAGATCTCTCACAGTTTCTCAGCTCATGCAGGGGTGGACAAAATGAGGATGTACCTGACACACGAGGTTTAAAATAAAGCTTTTAGGAACCTCTGAGTCATCTCAAGCACAACAGAACAAAGTCAAACACGAGTAAGAAGCTGCTCTGGGGCTGGAAAGGAGAAGTCCTGCTTGTATCAATCCAAGTACATTCAACTGCTGTGCAGAAACAGATCTGGGCCTTCTATGCAGCAACTTAAGCCTATCAATTATAACAGCTGTGGCAGACAGGCTTATAGAGGTGTGCAGGAGGTACGGCTGCAAAACTGTTGTATTGCATTTGGGTTCAGGGAGAGTTTAAATATCAGGATGCTGTTGGTCACATGGAGCACGAGCTGGACCAGCAGGTTCCTGCAGTTCGTGAGTTGCCCCTGAGCAAAGGAGGTTAGGAATCGTTGGATGGAAAAGTGGGAAATGGACAAGCGGGTCAGTGTGGCATTAATGGTTATAGTAAAACAGTGAATCTAGGCTGCAAGCATCATTCACGGCTGTGAGCTCCATGGCAGATGTATCTGTCTTCAGGTATCTGACCGAGGCGCCACCTGGCTGCCTCACCTTGGAGTTTTTCCAGGCACGTCTGAATGGAAAGAGATCCTGAGGTAGATGGAGAACACACTGGAGGGGTTATATTTCTTAGCGGGATTGGGATGCTCAGGATTCCCCAGAGAAACACCTTGGAGACCTTGGCTTGGATGAGAGACATCTGGAGTCCTCTGGTTACCCTGAGACCTGACTCTGGATCTGAAGAATGATGAAGTCAGTGCAGCCATGACGTCATGTTTCCTTGTAAACCTTATTTTTGTTTGAATGGTTTTCATCAGATTTGATGATTCTGTAAATGCAGTCTTCATGTCTCAGTGAGTAACGCTGTCGCTCTCTTCCTGTTCATCATGACAGGAACTTCAAAATAAAAGCCCAGAGGCTGTAGAGCAGCGAGAGTTTGGCAAGAAGGTTATCGATACGACATACCAATGTTCAAAGTTCAGCTCAGCACACAGGTCAGAAGCAGACTCTGGCACTGAACAGGTCAAACACACATGATGTCACCTCCCTCCTCCCTATTTTTGTACCTTTGACCTTTGCAGTCTAAAAAAGCAGTGAGAAAACATGAGAGGGCTCAGTGGCTCACATCCAGCACTTTGCTGAGTCATCATTGCAGCAGGTCTCCAAGGTTTGACTGATCCTGAGCTCCAAGAAGATGGCACACTGTCACTAAATACAAAAAAAGTAAAGCCACCAGCAGAACCAACGTTTAAAATGAGCTACAAGCTGCAGGCAGTGTCACACTGGAACACAACAAGCAGGCAGTAGTCTACAACCCATAACCGCTGAGGAAGGTGCTGCCCTTTCACTGCACCCCCCCCCCCACATCCTACCTGCCAAAAAAACGGCTGACCTGCCTGTTCTTACTCTTTCCTCTAACCTTAAGCCCGCTCTCTCTTGGATTGTCGCCTCTCGTTACAGCTTGAAGGACTCCTGGGCAGCTTTCACATGCGACTGTCTGACTGAGACTGAGTGCTTCCTGAAGAAGAGAGCATCACTCTCAGCAAAGTACCCGAGGAACTGGGGACTCCTGACCATCACAGTTATGCCCCCACCCAAATCATTACACTGAAACATCAAACACATCTGCATCATAAACACGGGACAAATGATGCACATTTTATCCAACATGAACATCCACCTCACTGAAGGTTTGAGCTCTTGAAGAGAAGGTCAGCTTTTCTAAGAGGAGACTGATAATTAACTCGGGAAGCGTCTGCCTCTGTGCACTGCAGGAAGGATTCGAGTCCCTCTTTGTGCACGTCCGAAGCTCCAGCTGGAAACATGTTTTTGCAGCTGCATTTTCTCCCCCTTCCCCCCCCCAGACTCATTTCACTGTTCCCTCAAAGTCAAAACAGGAGTTGTCTGTGACAGTGTGAAGAAAGAATATCCGAGGATGAAATGACTGTAGCACCAACACAGAGTGCCTCACAGACCTCAAACCTACCCTGTTCAAGGCGTCACATCTATCAGCATCTATTCCCATCCATCACATGCATGGATGCAGAGCTGCACATGTAACCAAGCAACTGAAGGAGGGCTCCCGGCATGACTGATCACGGATGACAGAGGCCCAAACAAACATCAAAAATCTGCCAATCCACACAGAAACCTGTCAGGCATCTTGAATGGAAGCTGGAATGTGGCAGCACAAAAGCAGAGCTCGGCTGAGCAGGAAGTGCAAACTCCACCGACTGCAGTGCTCAAAGAGACGAGGAGTTCAGACCTGCTGCAGAAGATCAGGAAGTCTGAGCTCACCTCAGTCACTGCGGGGGACTTACTGTTACTCTCATGATTTCTACCTTACAGTCTCAAAGCTCCAGTGACAGTTTGGTACCTTAATGTAAATATAGCTATAAATTAGATATAAGGGTAGCTACTGATGCATTTTGTATATTTTATTTGTTAATACACGTGGAAATGGAATGTATTCATACCGGGGAAGATTCAGCCTATGCACCTCTCTGCCACTGGAACAAGGTGCATCCAGCTACCTTGCTGTCCAATAACTGGCCTTACGGAGGTCCATTTGTACCTGTGGGGATGGACTCCTGTGTCTGAGAGTGTGTGCCTCTAAGGATGAGCTTGGACACTCTTTTATATTAATGGACCTCAGAGTTGTCTCTCCTGACTGAGCTGAGTGGAGACCTGTCCTGGACAGTCCTCTAGGAGCTTCTGATTTCATCATCCCAGATCCTGGATGTTCTTCACCTGTTCATTCACCTGTGTGCTCTGGCTCGTTGTCTGGTTACATGAGCCTCCCTCTTCTAAGCTTCAGCTCATGGACTGCTGCCCTGACCTCCTCCCCTTAAAATATACTCACATTCATCATTTTGAGACACCCGGTCCTCTTTATAACTGTGGAGATGCTTTTGAACTAGTTTTTCCACCTTTTGCATCCTTGTGAATCTTCTGTGATAGTCACTGTGATGGAAACACGGCTCAAACCATGTGCTCATCATAAACATCACAAAAACTGCAGGTGACCTGGTGGACATTTAGAGCCAGATGAAGATCACAGCACATTTATGAGGACTCGGAGCAGAAAGCCTTGCATCTCTAAAGGATTTTACTGTACCTGTCTGCAAGGCTAAGGTTAAAGAGTCAACACCTCATCACCTGAGCTTCCCTTTGCATACACACGAACCACAAATTTCACATATCACTGTCTTTTGGCCTTTATCATGGGTCATATGACCCTGTTTACAGGTCAGGTGGTTTTCCAATCATCCATGGTAATCCCAGGCTCCAAAAACCAGAGCACTCTTTATCCCTCCCCTTTGTTATTAGCACATACTCCCACTCTCCGACCTGTCTGCTGATTAGAGGCAAAGACACTCCAGACACTAGCATACGAGCAGCATCTGCATATTACAAGAAGAAAAAGAGCCAAATCAGCAAGCTGAGAGCGGAGGCAGCAAACAGGCACACACTGAAAGCCACAAACAGACACACACTCAGCTAATTCAGCAGCCGTGGCCTTGTGCTACTCATCAGTGTGAAGTAGAAGATGAGGTCAAGGGAGGCACATCCACACAGAAAGGCGTGGGGGGAGGCAAAGGAGGGGATGCTGAAAAAGTAAAGGTGAGGGATTCAGGGAGAGGCAGGGAACCGGCAGCCCAGCAACAGCTGAGAAATTTCAAAAGGTGCGTGAGCGGTTGATGGAGGGGGAGGAGGAGAAGGTGGAAACGGGAGCAGGTCCACATTAGTCATTCTGTCGATGTTAATTGGACTGCAATTACATGGCTTTTGGCCTCCTTAGCGCTCCTATAGATAGAGCAGAGGGCCCATCCATCAAACTGTGTGTCCGGGCGTACAGACGGGGCTGCTGTGAGTGGATGTGGAGGAGAGAGGAACTGGAAGAGAGAGAATAACCTCTCAGACTACACACAGCTCACCTACATGTCCGGAAACACACCTTCAGAAAGAGTTCACAAAAAGGTCCCGACTGCACCTCTGTGGAGCGGGATGGGTCTGTTTGGGGGCTCCACAGGGGGCCCTCCAGGGGCCTCTGCTACTGTCACTGCAAATGTTGCCACTGCTGCAGCCCTCAGCCCAGTCTGTATAAAGCTGGTAACTGTGTTTTAACTTCAGTTTTTATTATATCAGCTGTGATTTGGGTTTTTAAGGGAAACTTTACATTAAAAATCATGTAAATTTAATGTAGCCTCACAGCATAGCCTGACCCATATTTACCCAAACTGAGATACCTGACTCACTTTGCTAACACTGTAGAGTCACTCTGCATTATTGCCTATTATTACCTAATAATGGCTCGGGCAGAGCTGTGAGGCTAACAATCACCTGTTAACAGGTGTTCTGACATAAAATAATACATTTAAAAATAGCCTGAAACTGTTACAGTGCTAATTACAGATATGGTTCACCACAAAATCATGTGTATATATATGTCTATATATTACAAAAAAATGAAATTAAAGAAAATGTGTTTTTTTTTACTCTTACAAACTTTATTTAAAATGAGTTTTCTGTAAAATTGTATTAAATGATAATGAGTGAATTTTTAACAATGCCTGTAATGTTTCAGCCATTTAACATTTAATTTCAAAGTCATTACATTTACCATAATAATAATTATGTATTTCTATTGTTGCTTTTCTGCAATTTGACCAAAGATAAACAACTACTCTAATAATCTGTAAAATGACTGTAATCAGAGCTTTGACATTTTAATACTTGATGTTAAAAACAATGAAAACTCAAAAAAAAACCAACCTGCAGATACCAGCACTGATTCTGGGAGATGTGTGAGGAAGGACGTGTCATACAGTGAGAGGCGGGGTCCACCTTGCAGGTCGCTGTCCTGTCACAGGGCTAACACACAGACACAGATGCCCACAATCACACCTGCAGCTAATTTTGAGCCACCAGGTAACCTGACAGGTGAGGCTGGGTTAATTAGTGTCAATGTGGCTGCAGAGTGAAGCAGGCCCATCTGACAAGCACCGGTGTGCTCCCGGCAGGTCGGCTGTCATTGGATCGTTTAAAGTGATAAAAGGACAATCTGAGCTCACCTGTGTTTATGACCTTTTCCAGGTCTCAGCGCCTGCCACGCCTCCTCAGACGCCCTCAAACTGAAGCTTGTACTTTATGTACTAAACAGCACATGGGGCAACTCAGCAAACCATAAAGGGGCCAGGTGAGGGAGGGGACACTTCATAGAAGAAACTTAATGTGTGGGAGTGGAGCAGTGTGGAGTCGCATCATCACAGCAGGAAGGTTCCTGGTTTGAACCCCAGCTCGGTTCCTTCTGTGTGAGTTTGCATGTGTGGGTTCCCTCCAGCCTGCAGGAGTGTGAAGCACGCAGTGATCGGTGTGGTTAGAACACAGCTACATAAATGCCCGTGCATCACCAGCGTGGCAGAGTTCATGGTTTTCCTGCAGCCTCCGTGGCCCTGATGCACCCTTGTTCAGTGCTTTAATTCCAGTGTTTGTTTTCCGGATGATGTTCTTCTGTCACTGCGCTGAGGTTTCAAACAGAGCAGACTGTCACTCTGAACTCTGACAGTTCTCCGTACAAGAACTGTTCTCTTCCTCTCAGCTGCTGCATCCCTGCGTCTCGGCTCTCCGCTGGCGACCAAACACAGACCGGCCGAGGTGAGGACGTGTCAGCTCTGATCCCTCTCCGTCACGTCACCATGTGATCCTATCAATGTGGGCAGGAACGGCGGCCATCTTCTTTAGCATTCAGCCAGCGACCACCAGCCTCCCAGATCCTCGATGGGAATGAGATGTCAGTGTGAGAGGGAGCAACACCTGCCAGCATCAATCACAGGCCTGGAGCCCTGAGAGCAGAGGACACACACACGCGCGCGCACACACACACACACACACACACACACACACACAGCACTCTCAGAGATTGATCTGAGCCTCAGGTTTGCACACACACTGACACAGATGCAGGTAAAGAGCTGCCTTTTAGCCCTCTCAGAGTGAGCTGGGCTCTGACAGCGAGCGTTCTCCATTTATGTTTTATTCACAGTTCGGTCGCCTCGACAGCAGAAAACAAACAAACACTTGAGGAGGCGCAGCGGAGAGCCGGCTGCAGTAACCACAGGAGGAGCGGGAGGAGCAGCTCGGGCCGTCGACACAGAGCTGCAGGCGTGAGTCCAGCTCCTCCTGTCTGAGCTGATCAATCCAGCCACCATCACACAGAGCTCAGACGCTGCACCTTTAAAACATCTGATTTAAGTTTGCTTCGTTCCTTTGAGATTCACCGCTGCCGCCCTATTTGGAAGCTCCGAGGCCCGTTCTCCATGTGAGCACCATCAGCAGTGTCCAAACAGCGATCCGTGGACGGATTTCATTCCGGGGAAGAAGTCACAGGGAGTAAAATCTGGAGGTTGTTTTACTGAAGACAAAAACATCAGTGTCCTCCAGACGAATGCTCCTGACATCACATTACACTCACCTGCAACTTTCAGAAACTAATGAGTGAAGTCACAGAGCCGACGTCCATCTTTTATATACAGTCTGTGACCTGAGCACATCATCCCAGCATGTTTGGTGTCCTCGTTTCCTTTTCTCATCTCTCCTCATTTCCTGTCCTTTTGTCCCTTTCTAGTTCCCCTTTCCCAGTAAATTCTCCTTGTAAAGGAAACAATCAGTGATGTCACAGAGGCTCTGTCCATCTTTTATATACAGGGTGTGTGAGCTGTGTGTCCTTATGAGCAGCAGTAAGAACTGAATGAACTGTGCACACCCGAGCAGCTGACTGCCTTAAACCTGAAACATCACAAAAACAACATTCATGCTTTTACTTTGTGTTTTCAGTGAACTGTGAAACTCTGCTGACTGGCACCACAGTGCCCCCTGCTGGAGCCATGGGTGGGGGCTCTTCAGGCAGCATGTGGATATCAGGCTGCAGAGGTCACTTCAGTCACAGCTGGCTGGACGTGGTTACAGTGGCGGTGATGTGAGCGTGTGACTCCACAGAGCGCCGTCGCGAGCTCTGGGGGGGTCGGTGAGCGTTCTTCTTCATGCATAAAGTTGTTCACGACGATGGGGCAGCGGTCACAGGAGCTCGGCGCTGTCCTCCATCCATGTCAGACCCCCTCCAGCTGTCCTCCTGTGAGCCTCCAGCAGAAACGGGCTGTTTGTTTCAACAGTCTCTGAAATCCGTCTGCACTTCCTGTCACGCTCTGGATGAATCTGAGGTCTATCTGCTGGGTCTCCGCCTCATGTCAGAGTGTCTGCATGTGACAGGAAGTGCCGGGGCGAGCGGGGAGGGGCAGGGAGAGTGAGAGTCTGTGGGAGGTTATTACCGTCTGATTGTGTTGTTATTCAAACACGAGGCGACTCGCGTCCTCGGGGACGAGCTGCCAATGAGAGCAGAACAAACTAACAGGAAGGAGCAGAGGGAGGCCCGCATGTCTCCTCTCCTCATTTTCCTCCCATCTCCTCTCGCACTCATCCTTCACCTCATTCACTTTCCTATCCTCGTCCCCTTACCCATCCTTGCTTCCTTTCTACTTCTTTTCTCTCCTTATATTCTTTCCAGTTTAATTTATTGGTTTTTTTAAAGCCTGTTAATGCAAAGAAATCCTGACCTCGTTTCTCCTTCTTTCCCACCCAGCCTTCAACAGGTCTCCTTTATATTCCACAGATCACCTGCTCACAGAGCTCTCTGGCAGCTTTTGACAGTCCTGCTCATGAAATGCTGCACTTGGTCCCTCGAGGTTCCCACTAAGGCCAAGCATCACCCATATTCCCCTGCTGGCTCTGTCTCACACTCACAAAATGCAAAAATCATACAAACCTGTGGCAAAGACAGTCGAGATCAGTCTGAATAGAGAATAACGAACACTCGAGCAGGATGGAGAATTTAGGCCTGAAGTCAACGAGCAGCAGGCGACGGTTTCATCTCAACTGTCCTACTGTCACTGCAGACAGTGAACTACCCACAGACCCACACACTGGATCTACTTTTTCTGCCTCACTGTTATTCTTTTAAACAGCTGAGCTCCTCTCAGGATCCTTTTAAAGAAATCTGCAGGCTCATAAAAGTGTTAGACGGTCAATGAATGCAGTAAATGTGTCTGTATTTCTGTTACTGCATGCACACAGGAGACCAGTGAAAAAGAAGATCCAAACAGCACAGAGTGGCCAAGCATCAAATCCTCAGAAATGAAAAATGAAGTGGGTGAGTATGTGCATGTATATGTATAAATGTGTACGTGGGTGTGCTTGCGGGCATGTATGAGTGCTTGTTTGGCTGGACCTGGGTCTGGGCATTGTGTCTTGCCTCCTGGCCGCTCCTCGCTGGTCGCCGCTTCCCTCCTACCCCCCCCCCCGGGGTGTGGGTGCCTTGGGGTTGCAGGGTGGGGCTGGATGTTCTGACATGGGAGTTGACCTGCTCCCCTGGGGGTTGTGGCGCGGGGCTGCGTTGGCTTCTTTAGCGTGGGGGGGGGGGCTCTGTGGGGGTCGGGTGGTCCTCTGGTGCCCGGTGCTCTGGAGCCCTGCCATCGGCCGTTATGGGGGCTTGCTGCCGGAGGGGGGGCTGGCTTCTCATCGCCTTGGGTTCCCTGGGGCCCTTGCTCCTCGGCTGGAGGGGGCTCCGTCTAAGGCCTCCCTCTCCCGTCTGCTGGGGTGGGGGTGCGGTTGTCTTTGGAATGAGTGGCAGCGGGTGTTCATAGGTCGTAGTGGGCTGCTGGTGGCCTGGACTTCCTGGGGCTTTCATGCCCGCCTCTAGCTTCTGGTGGGCGGAGCTATGTCATTCTGCCCTCATTGGTAAGTACATTTCATGACAGAAAATGCTCTTGTAATCACAACACAAAATGGTTGGTTTGTGTAACCATGTTTCTGCTTCTTTTAAAAAAAGAAAACAAGAAAAAGAAAAAGAAAGAAAAAGAAAGAAAACAAAAGAAAACAAGAAAAAGAAAAAAAAGAAAGAAAAATGAAGCCAATACTGAAGCAGGGAAACATGCAGTTCCTCCGCTGTCCAGCGGGGGCGCCAGCAGTGAGTCACGCCCCATAGACTCTCATCTTAAAACTTGACAGCAGAAACAAAACAGTGAATCTTATCTCAAAGACCTCATAGTACCGTATCACCCCATTAGAGCACTTTGTTCTCAGACTGCTGGCTTACTTGTGGTTCCTAGGATACTTCAGAGTAGAATGGGAGGCAGAGACTTCAGCTTTCAGGACCCTCTTCTGTGGAACCAGCTCCCAGCTTGGATTCCAGGAGACAGACACCCTCTCTATTTTTAAGATTAGGCTTAAAACTTTCCTTTATGATCAAACTTATAGTTAGGGCTGGGATCAGGTGACCCTGAACCACCCCTTAGTTATGCTGCTATAGGCTTAGGCTGCTGGGGGGTCCAGCCAAGTCGCCAAGTGCTTGCTCATAGGGGGTCGTTTTGACTGTTGGGTTTTCTCTGTGTTATTGTAGGGTCTTTACCCACAATACAAAGCACCTTGAGGCGACTGTTTGTTGTGATTTGGTGCTATATAAATAAAATTGAATTGAATTGAATTGAATAAGAAAAACTTTGGTGAGTTCAGGCAGTTCTTCAGCGCCTTCGGTGTCTTCTTTCCATTAGCCTTCATAAATTATGTCTTCACTGCATGTCCAAGGGAAACACCTGGACTAATCCAGATGTTTCTAAGAGGCTCTTTGCTTCAAAGTGAGGGGGGACCTCAGTGCCACATGTCCACCCTCAGTGACCCATCACTAAACATTTATATGAACACATCCACACCAACCCAGCAAACATTTGGATGTCTAATAACCACTGACCGCTGGTTTTATCAACGTGTAGTTGGCCAAGAAAATGTAAAGCCTAGGCTGCTGAGGGGGGGTCCCATAATGCACTGTTTCTTCTCATTCACCTTTATTTACTTGTTTATACTTCACTCTGTATTTAATCATTATTATTAATCTCTGGCTCTCTTCCACAGCATGTCTCTTGTCCTGTCTCTCTCCCCTCAGCCCCAACCGGTCACAGCAGATGACTGCCCCTCCCTGAGCCTGGTTCTGCTGGAGGTTTCTTCCTGTTAAAAGGGAGTTTTTCCTTCCCACCGTCGCCAAGTGCTTGCTCATAGGGGGTCGTTTTGACTGTTGGGTTTGCTCTGTGTTATTGTAGGGTCTTTACCCACAATACAAAGCGCCTTGAGGCGACTGTTTGTTGTGATTTGGCGCTATATAAATAAAACTGAATTGAATTGAATTTGAATTGAATTGAATTGAATTGAATTGAATTGAAAGTTATATTCACAGCATTCACTTAGTGCATCTTTAGGGATTTGCTAGCTTAGCGTAGCTATTAGCTTATTTTTTTGCTGGGTCATGGTCAACCGTAGTCGAATGTCTTCCAGGGGCCAGAGCAGATGTTAAAAGCCTTTAATCACCTGTTCTTCATGCAGCCGTTCACACCGACCGCGTCATGTCACAGGACAAATCTGCGGCATTTATTTTTTTGGATCAAGTGAATAAACAGATCTGACCAATCAGAGTGCTGCATGTGGCAACGTGAGGTCATAGGTCAAAACGCGCACCGATACACTGAATGTACAGTGATGTGGGAACAGACACACAGCTACACGCTGCTGCAGGTCAGTCGAGCCACTGAATCTCTGCCACCCCCACCCCCCCAGCTCCGGATCAAACCATGAAACTCTCCTGCTGCTTTCTCGGGAGAGATGAACCCGCAATCTGTTCCTTCTTCTCTTGTTTGCAAACATCAGGACCTCTTTACATCATCGCTTGATGGCGACTTCATTTTTCTCAAAGCGGGTTTTATGAGGGTGAATTATTGTCATGGCGTGTATGTAAGTTACACGACAACTTCACATCTGAAAGATTCTGAGGCTGCGGTGGTTTTTCACATTCAGTGTGTAAAGGCCTTAAGGCTAAAGATAGATTCATGCCGGCAGTAATGAGACCCGGTCACGCCAATCGGAGGTCACTAAAATCAATACTGAAAAAAACCAAAATCAACCTTTATCTGGCAAGGATATAAATAGATATTTATGCCTGTGAAAATAACGCAGGAACTGTCATGGTCCCAGAGTTTGGGACTGGAGATGTGATTTATGTTCAGGTTCTACAGTTAGTCTTTAGAGTGTCATATTATTTCCTGCTGCTTCTGAGCTTCGTTACCTTCCAGTGCTCTGTTCCTCGTTAGGTCCTTTTCGTCTGTCCCGGTCTCGTCTCTGTGTCCTGTCTCCGAGGTTGTCTGGTTTCCTCATTTAGTCATGTCAGGTTAATCTTGTCTTCCCATCCGGCTGTATCTCTGCTCCCGCCTGCTTTCATAGGTTGGTCATCCCCTTTTGTATTCCCGCTCTGTCCTCCTATCGCTTCTCCGTATGGTTTACCTTCTGTCTCTGTGAGGAGGGCGGGGCATGGAGCAGACAGGTGTTTGGGGTGGGGTCGCTCCTGAACTGTAAATTCTCTGCAGCTGTGGGAAAACCACGTTTCCTGATCCTGTGAATCACACCAAAGAACCACAATGGAGACGTGGCTGTCAAGCAGGAAAAAAAATCTAAATCCCCAACAGATCCAGATGAATCAGTGAAGAAACAACACAGGACCTCATGAATCTTGGACTCCTGTGGGTAACAGTTTGGGTGGCGGCTGCAGATTTCAACACATCATGATTAATTACCTAAATAAGCCGTGAACCATGAAAGCTGTGCAGCATGTTCCTCTCAAATGAAGGATGGAGAAGAACAGTGGTGTGAAATACAGAGGAGCTCCGAATGTGACCTGGTTCCCTTTGCTCTGCTCCTCTGCTCGCTGCTGTTCTGATCTCACAGTGACCTCTGACCTCGTGAAGTGCTGTTTTTAAAAATCCTCACACCGTAAGCTGGCCTTTAAGAGCAGGTTAATAACTCACACACACGAGACTTCACACCATCAATGCTCAGAGAAAAACACCACACCCTGGTTACATTAAACGTGTGGTCTCTGACGTGGTCTCTGACAGGAAGTGCGGTGGGATTCGTTCCCGTGGAGACTCGTGTACAACTGCTCACATCATCTGAGCTGTTTCCACTCAGGTTTTTAAACTTCTGCAGTGGCAGGGTCACCATGGACACACACCATGAAAATGGTCAGCTGTATCCACACACACAGATACCTGCTGATGCTTTCACCGTGCACTCATCATCTGTCAGATAACCGAGGGCAGAGGGCATCGCCACGGCGAGCAGCTACAGCCGCCTGTGTCAGCATCCACCCGCCACACAAAGGCCCCAAATCTGAGCATTCCCCTGGACAGTGTTCCTGCAGCCAAGCAGGAACCTCCAGGCCTGAAAAAGTGTGTATTATTAGGGGCGTGGCCTCTCTGACTGACAGGTGGATGAAGACACAGGCAGCTGTAGCTGCTAGCTGTCTGCTAGGCTCCCCTCAGCTAACTGGAGTCCCTGAACTGGACCTCTGCACTGTGTTTGTGCTGTTGGAGCCTTTGGAGCATTTTAATGCAATTATCTGAGCAATAATATGGCTGCTGTGGCTTCATTGGACTCACAATGAAACACCGAGGCTCCAGACTGCAGTGCCACTGATGCTCACGGTGGCAGTCTGTCATTACAGCGCTGCCGGAGGAGACCACCTTGATGCTGACCCTGGCTCCACTCCTTCTCCTTCTGCTCCTCCAACACTGACCCAGCAGAACTGACCACCCTGCCTCTAAGATTCCTGTCATGTTCACTTGGCAAATGTTGGGAATCAAGAATCATGAAGAGCAGAATTCTCCAGCTGTGGAGATGGAAGTGTTGGGCTGAGCTCAGCTCTTCTGGCTCTTTAGTCTGTATGCTGAGCACTTTCACGGATGTGGCTCCGAGCACACCGAGCTCTCAACCTGAGAAATAATCACCAAGCATTATAAGATGACAGGAAGACGAACAGATGCATAACCTGGCAGAGCTTCTGTTAGGATTGACAGACAGACATCACGTACTGATTGGACTGCATCACTGCAATTACTGCAGCTCCAAAATCACGAGCAGAGCAGCAGATCACTCCTCTCTGTTTACTCTGTGTGTGTGTGTGTGTGTGTGTGTGTGTGTGTGTGTGTGTGTGTGTGTGTGTGTGTGTGTGTGCGCGCGTGCAAGTATTTTAACATCGTTATTTCAATTATGTGTGTGTGTTGTGTGGTGGGGAATACACACTGACAGCTCATGAATAATTCTCCCCCTGTGCAGGAAGCGTGTGTTTACCTACCCTTTAGACTGCCTATTGACACACACACACACACACACACACACACACACACACAGGAATGATAATGCCACAGATAATTAAGAGTGATTCTGAATCACAGAATGGATGAGATCATCCCATTTTGTGTCCAATTAAAAGTTCCCCGGCCCTCGTTCGCAGAAAATTAATATGAGTCCATATGGCTTTTTGTTGCCCCCCCCCCAACACACACACACACACACACACACACACACACAGGAAGCTGAGCAGCAGCTCCTGACCCACAGCCGCAGACATTTATCAAACAGGCTAACAAAGGAAGTCAGAGTGGATGCTCCTGAAGATTAACGGGGCCGTTTCACTGCAGTCAATTTCAATTTACTGCCTAATGCATTCACTGACATCCTGTTCACATCGCAGTTTGAATCCACTTACCTCTTTGAAGTCGGGTTTCTTTGCACAAATGGACTTATTTGGTTTGTTTGTGCATCTGCGACATGCAGAACCGACTCACAGGTGGCAGGCTGGGAGATCCTCTCTGCAGTCCCACTGTGAGGTCACCACGTGAATACCATGAGGGTGGAGGGGTGGAGGTCCATCCTCTGCACACATGCTAGGGCCCAAACATGGAGTTTACTGAACACAAAGCCTGATATGACTCCAGCACGTTCTGCTGTCTCAGTTTTAGCATTAAATCAAATAAAGAATCTTGATTTCAGAGCCAGAAGTGCCCATATTTGGATGAGAGGGTGGAGCCTTGCTATAAATAACAGAGTAATAAAACATTCAAACTTCACTTACTGAGTACAACTGTTAAAGGAGTTTAATAAACCATGAAATAATAAATAGGACTAATGGTTCAAAAGTCTGACACAACCCTTTGAAGGAAGGAGTGTAAATAAGCAGCACAGTAGACAAACCATAAATATAACAGTTTAAGTAGAACTACAGTATCAAGAAGCATATCACAGCATTAATATTTGCACAAGGTGAAGGTGTTGAAATAACACTGCACAGGAGACAGAAATAAGACTGCAGAGCAGAGAGGCAGGAAACTCAGGCTGGATGAGTTAGTGGGAAAGGATGTGTGCTTTGGTCTGATGTTTTGTGCCTACAGGACCCAGATGAGGCCGGTAGCTGGAGACAGTGAAGGCCACAGGAGAAGGAGCTGATAAGCATGCTACACGTCCCCCGCTATACAACGCAGCATCTTACATATTTCAGTAACTGTAACTGTGTCTGATCCTGAGTATAAAAGTTGGACTAACACAGAGAGCGAGGTCAGACTTGTGTGAAGCTGCACCGATTGGCTGTATTAGACAGCTTCAACAAGTCTGAACCAGAGTACTCTGTAACCTGTTTGAGATGGCTTCATTACATTTAGTAACTGACTCCTTATCCTGTGTGTTGTGTGGAATCTTTCCGATCAAAGAACACGCAGAACCTTAAAGGATTAAGGTGGTTTTCAGGTTCTTTCACCTTCCACCCACCCCAAGTAAACTTTGTTCCTGCCACAGTTACTGCAGCCTGCAGGGGGCGCTGTCACACCAGCAGGTGTCCTTTAAGGACAGCTGTGCAGCGACTGAAGCTAAAAGTCCTAAAATGATGATCCAGAAACCCGTGGGTGGGTGATGTACTGGTACTTTCCTCACATTTAAAAATAAATGGTTGTCATCCCTGTTAATTGTTTCTGTTGTAGTTCTGTTGGTAAAGACATCTATTTTATCCAAAGACTTGCTGCTGTTTGATGTGCATCATTTGGGCAACCACTAGAGGGCGCTGTCAGTCAAAAGGTGTCATTTAAAGACACCACCACCACCACCCAATCCAATCACGGCAGATGACTGCCCCTCCCTGAGCCTGGTTCTTCTGGAGGTTACTTCCTGTAAAAGGGAGATTTTCCTTCCCACTCTCACCGAGTTCTTGCTCATAGGGAGTCGTTGTGATTGTTGGCTTGTTTCTCTATTATTATATTACAGCATAAAGCACCTTCAGGCAACTGTTGCTGTGATTTCTTTTGGCAATATAAATAAAACTGAATTGAACTGAATTTGTCTTAGTACTGACCTGAGGTCAGTGGCTCCATAGTGCAGTGGATGTTACCTAACAAGCTAAAGATCCCAGGTGTGATCCCAGGAGGACACACAAATCTGTAGGGTTGTGTCAGGAAGTGCATCTGGTGTGTGAATAAGAGAGCAGCTGAAAACAGGTTTTTGTCTAAGGAGTGACTTCCCTACAAGTCATCCCACAGTGAAAATAAGTTTGTGTTTCCTTCAGCTGATGCACAAACATCCTGTGTGGTGGATTTTTTGATGTGAGGACTGATTTGAAGTTTCCAGAAGCTGCAGAGGTCAGTAAACACACCGCAGAGGGCGCCAGCAATGCTGAAGCCTTTAACACCGACTGCCTGCTGCAAGAAGCCTGAGACAACTTCCAGCAGTGTGTCTGTCCACACACACAGACACACACACACAGTGACAGGGTGGCAGAGGACCAGTCACTGTGAGCAATCGGAGCAGCGTGGAGAGACAGAGATGCCACATACCTGCCAGGATCCATCACCATCACAGCCACACACTCGTCCATTCAAATTGCAGTCAACAGGAGCAGAGCGGAGCGCAGCGGTCCAGCTGAAACATGCAGCACTTTAATAATGACGTGGGAACTAAAACAGGAGGCCGTGCAGCAAAATCAGATTTTTAAGTGGAAAAAATACACCCAGCTTCCATAAAGCAGCTCAGGATTAAAAGCAGAGCTGATTCTGTGCATGGACTCAGGATGAGTGGAGACACCGTGTCAAATATCCACACACTTTACCAAAGTTAAAGTACTGATTCCATGTACTTGTATACATATACATGTTTATTTCTGCTGGAAAGCTTTAACATGGGAGTCTATGGGGACTGACTCACTGTGGCGCCTCTGCTGGACACCAGAGGAACTGCAGCTTTAAGTAATTTCTGATGGCAGGATATGACCCGCAGAGCTCCAAAAGCAATAATAAGAAAAATGTCATAGTTGTTGGTCTGTACACTCATTTTTGAGTCTCCTCCTGAAACTTTAAAACAATAAACGATCTCCAACATTAACATGAATGTATTCAATCACAGTGAGAAATCAACAGTCTGCAGTTATGAATCTGTAATCATTAAGCTAAACACACGCACAAACACAGTGGTCCCTAATGATGTGGCAGTTATGGGCACAAACATGCTCGCTGTATTTTGAGCAGCCACAGATGAGATGTTGTGCCTCCACCTGCAGATATTTGCATGTTTCTTTGTCAGAGCGAAGACTCGGCTGACCCCGGGGATGAAGAACTCGCCCTGTTAAAATGCCAGCCCAAAGACTCAAACTGATTTACATGCAGCTCCCCGCGGGGCTGAGCTGACACCGCGCAGCGCTGCAGACAGACAGGTGGAGAGACGGCTGCACCGCACAGTGAATCCCAGCGGCGGCGGCGGCGGCAGCTCCACTGGCCCCTGCCTCCCCCACCATCCGCCCACACCCCAGGCTGCATGGACGTCTTCGTCCTGTAAATCCTCAGTCTGAATATTGTTTTGAGTCCTGGTGTGAGCACGGAGGAAAAAAGGAACCTGTTGGAGACTTTTTCAAAAGCATGTGGAGCAGCAGAAGATAACAATGGGTTTCTGTGAGCAGAACAAAGCTGCTTTGTGCCTGGAGGACAGGAAAATGATGATGTGCAGCGCAGTGCAAAAGTCATGGAAAAGGCGCGTTTGACTGCATAAAGAAAAACCCCTGACCCTCTGCTCAGCCTTTACAGACACACAGCCTGACTTTAAATTACTGTGGAGAACCCAACCTTCCAAAGATCTGAGTACTTCACACTGATCCCATGGTAAACATGTACAAAACAAGAAGACGGTGCAGAGCAGCAGAAAGCTTCAGGCACATAAAAAGACAAAGATGTTTTTTAAAAACCTTCAAACTGCTCAGAGGAGCTAACGGAGGAAAAATGGATGTCAACATGTTGGTGCTAATGACTGTTTTCCCTGTGAGAGCTTTAACGCACAGACGTGGGAGGAAAACAAACTGCTGTTTGTCTGCAGGAAAAAGACAAAGATGGAGAGCGGGGAGAGGAAGGGTGACTAACTCCGATTTAGACACAGAAAGGGGCGGGGCCAAAAGGTGGTCACCAGAGACTGCATATAAAGATGGATGTGGATCGCTTCAGGTTAGAAAATTAAGCCAGTGTCGAGGTGCCTGAAACCCATATTCTTTCTAATGACCAGCAGGGGGCAACTCCTCTGACCTCTGATTGTATGGAGGTCTATGTAACGGTGACCCTCCTGCTCCTCACCTGGGCCGTCCACCTCGTCATCATCGTGTCCAGGCTTAAAGCACCAGCATGGCCGAAGTTTAAATGTTCGGCTTTAGGCTTCAAAAACACAACTTTACTAACCAATGGCTGATGTCACAGTGCCATCTTTTATATACAGGCTGTGTGTATTACACTGTTTTTCTGTCAGCTGATTCCTGTGTATGTTGTGATTCATGCTGGTTCATTCTGCATTACTTTCTCTTCATGCTCAGTGCTGCCGCTCTCTCAGCTCCACACTTCCTGTCTCTGAATGAACAAACAGGCAAATGGCAACATGTTCAATGTGTGTTTTTGGATATTTGAGCTTCTCAGCTCATAGATGTTGTTGACACACCAGAATACAGTGACGCCGTGTATGAAAAACAGCTCTGGTCCTCTGTCAGGGGAAATCATTCGATGATAATGACAAAGATCTGCCTAAAGTGTGACCTGTGGAACACACCAGCTGTGTCTTCTTGTTTATTTATGTGATTTTCAGATTTTGAATTAAAAATAAAAACCTGCACCTGGAAAAAGCTGTCATCCCTCAGCTGTCTGTTCCTCTGTGTGCTTTGCAGCTGCGGCACATTTAACAGAAACACCGAGTTCCCTCTGGATCTGCTCGTGATCCTCAGAGATGTTCTGACCACGGTTTGCAGAGCTGCTCTCACATGAGGAGCCCGTGGCTGTAGGCTGAGCTTTGACTCGTGACCTGCTGGTATTTCGAAGAAGCAGCAAAGTCCCCCTTCTCTAATTTTATTACTGGGCCACAGAGGCAAGTGATGCTGGAGGATTACACACAGGCCAACAGCGCCTCCCTGTGGACACCCGAAGAACTGCAGCGATTGAGTTGGGCCCCATCAGACGTTTCTGTGCGCCACGGTCACATTTTTTAATCAGGCTTCTAGAATGAATTTCTCTGTTTCTCCTGCAGCTGGTGTTTACAGGTGCGTCTGTGTGGCCACGATGGTGGAAAGTGCTGCTTTTAACCATTTTAGGCTTTGATTTGACCAAGAATTTCTACATTAATCACTTTTCCTCTTTCACATTATACACAGCACTTTTATTCCATGCTCGTTATCTGTCATGCACACTGCAGCACTTTGCATGAAGAACCACAACCTGCTTTCGTTCCTGTCCACCACCCAGTCACAGCCCACTTCGCCCATGGAGTAATCTATGTATGGCTGCGTGTCTTTCAGTTAAATCAAGTTACAGACGGTTCTTTCATGATTACACATGAATACAAATTTCAATAAACAGGACAACAGGTCATTCTCGTTCATCTGAGTCAAACTGAAGTAAGAAAACACTGTGACGCAGTTAACCTACCAGCAGCTTTTCTGGAAGTTTCCTGTTTCCGGAAGGACGGTTTCTGAAGGGTGGATTCTAGAAGATGATTTTTTCTTTTTTTTAAGCCTGTCAAGTCTGGCAGTTGTTGCAAAACATATTTGCTTTTACAAAAACAGCTCAGTTTTCCAGAGGCTATTCTTGTTAATGTTTGTATTTTCTTTTCTTTTTTATTTAGTTATTTATGCCAGGGCTGACAGGCAATAAGGAGGTGATAGAAAAGAGTGGAAAGAAAAGAAAAGAGAAAAAAGGGGGGGGGACAAAGGGGAGAAAGGGAAAAAAATAATCAAAGAAAAGTAGATATACATACATACACATATTTATACATATACACACATAAACACAATTTTGCTGTTTGCAGTAATGTGTGTGTATGCGCCTCTGTCATGGAATGTACTCAATAATTTGATTCAATTCAATTCAATTCAATTTTATTTATATAGCACCAAATGACAACAAACAGTCGCCTCAGGGTGCTTTGTATTGTGGGTAAAGACCCTACAATAACACAGAGAAAATCCCACAGTCAAAACGACCCCCTATGAGCAAGCACTTGGCGACGGTGGGAAGGAAAAACTCCCTTTAACAGGAAGAAACCTCCAGCAGAACCAGGCTCAGGGAGGGGCAGTCATCTGCTGAGGGGAGAGAGACAGGACAAAAGACATGCTGTGGAAGAGAGACAGAGATTAATAATAATGATTAAATACAGAGTGAAGTATAAACAAGTAAATAAAGGTGAATGAGAAGAAACAGTGCATTATGGGACCCCCCCTCAGGAGCCTAGGCCTATAGCAGCATAACTAAGGGGTGGTTCAGGGTCGTCTGATCCAGCCCTAACTATAAGCTTGATCATAAAGGAAAGTTTTAAGCCTAATCTTGAAAATAGAGAGGGTGTCTGTCTCCTGAATCCAAGCTGGGAGCTGGTTCCACAGAAGAGGGGCCTGAAAGCTGAAGGCTCTGCCTCCCATTCTACTCTGAAGTATCCTAGGAACCACAAGTAAGCCAGCAGTCTGAGAACGAAGTGCTCTATTGGGGTGATATGGTACTATGAGGTCTCTGAGATAAGATGGGGCCTGATTATTCAAGACCTTGTATGTTAGGAGAAGGATTTTAAATTCTATTCTAGATTTAACAGGGAGCCAATGAAGAGAAGCCAGTATGGGAGAAATATGCTCTCTCCTTCTAGTCCCTGTCAGTACTCTAGCTGCAGCATTTTGGATCAGCTGAAGGCTTTTCAGGGAGTTTTTAGGACAGCCTGATAATAATGAATTACAGTAGTCCAGCCTAGAAGTAATAAATGCATGGATTAACTTTAGCAGCATCAGTCTGAGAAAGGATGTTTCTAATTTTATAAATATTGCACAAATGTAAAAAAGCGGTCCTACATATTTGTTTAATATGTGCATTGAAGGACATATCCTGGTCAAAAATGACTCCAAGATTTCTCACAGTGTTACTGGAGGCCAAAGTAATGCCATCCAGAGTAAGTATCTGGTTTGACACCATGTTTCTAAGATTTGTGGGGCCGAGTACAGGAACTTCAGTTTGATCTGAATTTAGAAGCAGGAAATTAGAGGTCATCCAGGCCTTTATGTCTTTAAGACATTCCTGCAGTTTAACTAACTGATGTGTGTCATCTGGCTTCATGGATAGATAAAGCTGAGTATCATCTGCATAACAATGAAAATTGATGCAATGCTTTCTAATAATACTGCCTAAGGGAAGCATGTATAATGTAAATAAAATTGGACCTAGCACAGAACCCTGTGGAACTCCATAATTAACCTTAGTATGTGAAGACGACTCCCCATTTACATGAACAAATTGGAGTCTATTTGATAAATATGATTCAAACCACTGCAGTGCAGTACCTTTAATACCTATGGCATGCTCTAATCTCTGTAATAAAATGTTATGATCAACAGTATCAAAAGCTGCACTGAGGTCCAACAGGACAAGCACAGAGATGAGTCCACTGTCAGAGGCTGTAAGAAGATCATTTGTAACCTTCACTAATGCTGTTTCTGTACTGTGATGAATTCTGAAACCTGACTGAAACTCTTCAAATAAACCGTTCCTCTGCAGATGATCAGTTAGCTGTTTTACAACTACTCTTTCAAGGATTTTGGAGAGAAAAGGAAGGTTGGAGATTGGCCTATAATTAGCTAAGACAGCTGGGTCAGTGATGGCTTTTTAAGTAGCGGTTTAATTACTGCCACCTTGAAGGCCTGTGGTACATAGCCACCTAATAAAGACAGATTGATCATATTTAAGATTGAAGCATCAATAATTGGAAAGACTTCTTTGAACAGTCTAGTAGGAATGGGATCTAATAAACATGTTGATGGTTTGGAGGAAGTAACTATTGAAGTTAACTCCAAAAGATCAACTGGAGCCAAAGAGTCTAAACAAATACCAGCAGTGCTGAAAGCAGCCGAACATGAAGATAAATCTTGGAGATGGTTTTGAATAATTTTTCCTCTAATGTCTAAAATGTTATTTGTAAAGAAATCCATGAAGTCATTACTAGTTAAAGTGAAAGGAATACTGGGCTCTACAGAGCTCTGACTCTTTGTCAGCCTGGCTAAAGTGCTGAAAACAAACCTGGGGTTGTTCTTATTTTCTTCAATTAATGATGAATAGTAAGATGTCCTAGCTTTACGGAGGGCTTTTTTATAGAGCAACAAACTCTTTTTCCAGGCTAAATGAGCATCTTCTACTTTAGTGAGACGCCATTCCCTCTCCAGCTTACGGGTTATCTGCTTTAAGCTGCGCGTTTGTGAATTATACCACGGAGTCAGGCACTTCTGATTTGAGGCTTTCCTTTTCAGAGGAGCCACAGTATCCAAAGTCGTACGCAGTGAGGATGTAAAACTATCGATGAGATAATCTACCTCAGTGGGAGCAGAGTTTAGGTAGCTGCTCTGCACTGTGTTGGCACATGGCACTGAAGAGCATAATAATGAAGGAATTAGATCCTTAAACTTAGTTACAGCACTTTCACAAAGACTCCTACTGTAATAAAACTTATTCCCCACTGCTGTGTAATCCATTAAAGTAAATGTAAATGTTACTAAGAAATGATCAGACAGGAGGGGGCTTTCAGGGAATACTGTTAGGTCTTCAGTTTCTATGCCATATGTCAGGACAAGATCCAGAGTATGATTAAAGTGGTGGGTGGCTCCTTTACATTTTGACAGAAGCCAATTGAATCTAATAATAGATTAAATGCAGTGTTGAGGCTGTCATTTTCAGCATTTACATGGATGTTAAAATCACCCACTATAATGATTTTATCTGAACTGAGCACTAAATCAGATAAAAAGTCTGAGAAATCAGACAGAAACTCTGAGTAAGGACCAGGTGGCCGATAGATAATAACAAATAAAACAGGTTTTTGAATTTCCCAATTAGGGTGGGCAAGACTAAGAGTCAGGCTTTCAAAAGAATTAAAACTCTGTCTGGGTCTTTGATTAATTACTAAGCTGGAATTGAAGATTGCTGCTACGCCTCCTCCTCGACCTGCGCTTCGAGCATTCTGACAGTTAGTGTGACTCGGGGGTGTTGATTCATTTAAACTAACATATTAATCCGGCTGTAACCAGGTTTCTGTAAGGCACAATAAATCAATATGTTGATCAATTATTAAATCATTTACTAACAGGGACTTGGAAGAGAGAGACCTAATGTTTAATAATCCACATTTAATTGTTTTATTCTTTTGTGCAGTTGAAACTATATTATTTATTGTTTTTTAATTTTTATGCTTAAACAGTTTTCTGCTGATTTTAGGTTTGTTTTTTGGTGGTCTGGGAGCAGGCACTGTCTCTATGGGGATGGGGTTTTGGGGGGATGGCAGGAGGAGAGAAGCTGCAGAGAGGCATGTAAGACTGCAACTCTGCTTCCTGGTCTCAACCCTGGGCAGTCAGGTTTTAGGAGGGTTGATAAATTTGCTGCTCCATCCAAAGTGGGATGGATGCCATCTCTCTTAACAAGACCAGGTTTTCCCCAGAAACTTTCCCAATTATCTATGAAGCCCACATAAATTATCACAATTTTAATGCAAAAACAGGAAGTGACATCATCTTGCTGGGAACTGTAGTTTTTTTCTTGAAGGTCTTTCACAGCTCCACTGGTGCTGAAAACTAATGTTTGACTATGGCTTGGCTTTCTGAATACAAGTAGGGCTGCAAATATCAGTTATTTTAGTAATCGAGTATTCTATCAATTACTCCATCAATTAATGAAGTAATCAGATAAGAAATAATTTTTCGTATTAACAATTCATCTGCACATTTTAACTTCCATACTGCAGATGTTTCTCTGTGTGAAACAAACAGGGTGGATGGAGCAGCTACAAAGTTCTCTGTTCTTCATGCTGCTGATCAGGGGGTGGATGAAGGACCTCCTAGCTAGTGCTATGACAGCCCCCGCTAGCAAACTGTGGTTATAGTGATCGTTCTGGTGGTACAGCTGATGTAAAGACTCTTCACAGCGAGCAGAACTTGCACTCAGCCACACTCAGCACAGAATAATGGAGGCGTGGAAAAACTTGTCAGCAATGATCCACTCCTGTTAAATCATGCCTGAATTTTTCATTTGATCTTTGTTTTTCTTCTTACTTCTCCTCACGCTCATGCCGGTTGTCATTTTGATTTCTCTCTAAATCAAGCATGCGCACAACCATAGGGAGATCAAACGTGCACACTGTGAACTGCTCGTGCTCTGTGGTAGATTGCAAATTGCAGTGAAATAATACAGGCGATAAAAGCAACGATCTATCCAGGGCGGAGTCCGCGGGGCGGGCTCCTGTTTGCTAAATGCAGTGAGAACAGAGCTCCGAGTGTGAAGTGTGAAATCCTCAGCCTGACGCAGTGCCTGGCGATCAACCGCTAGCTAGAACACTGATTATTAATCTCTGTCTCTCTTCCACAGCATGTCTTTTGTCCTGTCTCTCTCCCCTCAGCCCCAACCGGTCGCAGCAGATGACTGCCCCTCCCTGAACCTGGTTCTGCTGGAGATTTCTTCCTGTTAAAAGGGAGTTTTTCCTTCCCGCTGTCACCAAATGTTTGGTCATAGGGGGTCGTTTTGACTGCTGGGTTTTCTCTGTATTATTGTAGGGTCTTTACCCACAATACAAAGCGCCTTGAGGCGACTGTTTGTTGTGATTTGGCACTATATAAATAAAATTGAATTGAACTGAAAATGGAAGTCTCCCTCCACATGTGTCTGCATTGATAAAAGTCTTAACGTGATGATTTTCAGAGAAGTCCTGAAGTTTAGGGAGGATGTTTGTTTGTTTGTTTGTTTTTAAGCAGGTGTAGGTGTGGGTTTTATCCATCTTCAGATGCACCTGTCCATTTCAGCTCACCTGGTCTCTTTCTGGAAGCAGACATCGTCCAGTGTTTCAGCCATTCACCCACCCGACCCCCTCCCTGTGCACACTCTCAGGCACTCTCTTATTAAATACTAGTTATCCACATTGCCATAACTATTTTTATATTTAGCTGATATTAAACACAACTGCTCAGGAATGATGGCACAGCAGCTTTTATTTCATACGACAACAGTAGAGGCACCAACAGGAAACATTCAGCGATGATGCATGCAGTTTGTACACCCAGCACACACTGTTGCAACAGAAATACACAATTCAGAGATATTTTAAGGCTGAAGCAAACACATACACAGAGCGCACAGATTCATCATCACTCTGAGCTTCTGCCACGAGAAGGAAAGAGCAACACACACCAAGAATCTAAAGGAAGCACGAGAACCTCACAGTACCCTCACACGTGTCATCATCCCTCGCTATCATCTAACCTGTGGCCGGTCTGACGGGTGGAAATGTGAAGCTCGGGACAGAACTGGACAGGAAGTGTGGTCATGAAGCCCCTACGGAGGCCTAATGAGGACGCAGACTCTGCTGAGGCTGCTGATCAGTGAGCACGCTCAGACGGCGGTTTCACTTCCTGGTTTAAACTAGAATGTGCATATTGGTTAGACTGCACCTGTTATGACTCTGATCGCAGGTCCATCGATCTGCTTGGCCTGATGGGAAACTCAAATCCCGGCTGCCGTCTCTGAGCCCGGATGGTCTCCGACAGGCTGCAGCGAGGAAGATAATTATTCTGATCTGTGGAGCATCCAAAGCTGCTCTGATACAGTGAAAAGTCTGATGGGAGAAGTGGGTCCCTTTAAATTACAGGTGCTTTATTTTTGGTCATTTCTGCTTTGTTTTTTGGATACATGAAGGTCTGAAATGAAGGGATGGATTTTCTATTAGCTGTGTCTGAATTATAGTTGATCTTGATCAGAAGATCGTGTTTGTGATGTGATGTGAAATAAACATGTTGGAAATTAGCAGTTTTAACCTCAGTCTCTCTCCTGGAGCTGTGCAGGAGTATCACCTCCACAAACACTGATCTGATGATACAATAACCTGTGACGTTAAACTGAAAGCTCTGAGCATTGTTTAAAGAAACCATCATCATCATCCTCATGATGACACACACACTGAATACATGGACAGGTTCCTCCCTCTCACACTGAGCGCAGACACAAACTCGAGTCTCTCTGAGTCGAAGCAGGAAGCTTTGAAGTGAAGGCCACAAAGTCACGAGTGTGAGGACGTCACAGCATCACAACACTACACTGTATGAACGCAGAGATCCTACTGAGAGCAATGGAAACAGTGTGTGTGTGTGTGTGTGTGTGTGTGCCTGTGTGTGTGTGTGTGTGTGTGTGTGCGCAGGGGGGTTAGTGTTTGGCCTCTCGGGGGTAAAACTCGGCCAAGGTGCTCTGAGGGATCCTCTTCAGCATCTCTTTGGGGAAGATCCTCATGAGCTGCCAGCCGATGTCCAGAGTCTCAAACACGCTCCGGTTCTCGTAGGCACCTGAGGACCAAACACAGGTACAGGTGAGCACGAGCACGCTGACTTTATGGTTTCAGGTGTTTTCAGGGTTTCACTCTTTGATTTTTGCAGCAGTTCATGTTTTTAAATATCAGAGTTGAATATCAGTGCTTTTGTTTGCTTGTTACATGTTTGCAGCAACCTGCAGCAACCAGTCTCTGGGCCTATGTGGTAATGACCAAACTCAGCCTCCCTCTGAGCTCAGTCTTCAGGGGACGCTCATTTCTCGTGGACCTCTTCTGCTCAGAATTGGTGTTCGTGATGGAGAAAATGCAGATAGCACCAACATCTCAGCTCACGCAGGCCTATTGACTGTTGTGTTACCTCTGGATTATTGAACAGTCTTTACCTTACAGTATGAAGCTCATCAGCGTATTTACTATTTTTATGTTCTTTATAGATTTTATCACCATCATCTGATGACATCTCTGACTGGATCGATCACTTTGTGCAGAAGAGTCACATGACCTTTGAGCACGCTCAGAGAGCCCGGCTCTGAGAGAACGTTAATAACCTCCGTGGTGATACCCATTATCTCTGACTGGGGTTCTAGGATTTGTGAAGCTAACTGAAAGCTAACTCAGGCTAAAGGTGAACAAACAAAAACTAAATGCTGAGTCCAACTGCACCTTGGGAGATGAAGTTTTTCTCAAACTTGGTGAGGAACTCCAGGTACAGCAGGTCATCGGCTGTCAGAGCCTCCTCTCCCACCACTGCCTTCATGGCCTGGACGTCTTTCCCTATAGCATAGCACGCATACTGCACACACACACACACACACACACACACACACACACACAGTCAGAATAAGCAGACCAGTATGCGCAGCATGAAGCAGGTTTGTACGTACGAGCTGGTTGGATACGTCAGAGTGGTCTCTGCGGGTCATTCCCTCCCCGATGGCAGACTTCATGAGACGGGAGAGAGACGGCAGCACGTTGATGGGAGGATAGATCTGAGCGCAGGAGGAGAAGAAGACAGGTTAGAGAATTCAATTACTATAATCAAAGTCCTCCACACCTGCTGCACAGCACCGACAGGAAACGCAGGCTGCTGATAGCATGATCTGCAGTGTTTAATCAAAGCAGAGGCTCAGGAGAGGCGGGTGCTGCAGGCCCACAGGCTGCTCTTTCTTACCTGTCTGTTGTGGAGCTGTCTGTCCACGTAGATCTGTCCCTCTGTGATGTAACCAGTCAGGTCAGGGATGGGATGAGTGATGTCTGAGAGAAACGAGATCAGCTGTAAAAACGCGGCCGTCACGGTCTTCTGTGAGCCATGTGTTCGTATGAGTACCGTCATTGGGCATGGTGAGGATGGGGATCTGGGTGATGGAGCCGCTCCGTCCTTCCACTCTGCCGGCTCTCTCGTAGATGGTGGCCAGATCGGTGTACATGTAGCCGGGGAAACCTCGGCGGCCCGGCACCTCCTCTCTGGCTGCAGACACCTGAAAGCGCGGAGTAAACATATAACCCATTTGCTGCAGTGATTTTAGAACCAGTGCGCTGAGATAGCGGCTGACCTCTCGGAGAGCCTCTGCGTAGGAGCTCATATCGGTGAGGATGACGAGCACGTGCTTCTCACACTGATAGGCCAGGTACTCGGCCGCAGTCAGAGCCAAACGAGGCGTGATGATTCGCTCAATCCTGCAACCAAGAAGGCGAATAACTGCAGGGAAGACTTGCACCTGTTAACGTTAAGCTCAGTAACTCTGAGGGTGACACCTGTCCGAGTAAATGTTCCTACGATCACACTTCCTGCCACAAAATCTGCAAATAGAACAGAAATTTCTATTTCTTGAGCTTCTGGAGGTGAATCTCCTGACTGCCCTGGTCCCCACAGTAAGGTTAGCTGTCTGCTGTGACAGGTAAAACTCAGCCTCTACTTCTGTTTGAACCTTTTCTTTATGACATGGCGTACGTTGGGTCGTTGGCCAGGTTGAGGAACAAACAGACGTTGTCCATGGAGCCGTTCTCCTCAAAGTCTGACTTAAAGAACCTGGCTGTCTCCATGTTGACCTGAGGGTGGAGAAAAGACAAACCGTCAGTTCCGTTAGCGCACAGGTGACGTGCTCTCATCTCAGAGTAAGCCCTGAAACTCTACCTGGACAAACCTATGAGGGAGCAGCATGGTGCTCAATGAGTGGAGACTACAGCAGCCAGCTTCTCACACTAACATATTTCATCATTTCTCTGACATTAGTCCCACTCAGGCAGTGAATGTAAGGTGAGCTTCACACAGTCACCAAATCTGTCAAAGAAGCTGCTGTAAAGTTACGAGTTCAGGAGCAGGAACATCTTCAGGAGAACAGGAACCTCGTGAGGACCTCAGCTGTGCATGAACCTCTTCATCACCTGGCAGCTTTCAAATGCTCTGACTGAAGAAGGATCTGAAAGCAGGTTATTTGACCCTCAGCATGAGGTTGGCAATATCAGGACGGAGCTGCTGATGGATGGATGGTAAAGTTGAGATGATGCGGTCCACATTCTGACACATCGGCTTTGGAAAGGTCAGCAGCAGCCTCAGCTTCCTCCGTGGTCTCTCTGAGCTCCACGCAAACTCTCTGAATCTTTGTGAGAGCTCCTTCAGCCTCTGATCATCTCCACCTGTCTGTGAACCTGCAGGAGCTCCAAACATTCACATGAAGCCGTTCCAGCAAGGCGCGAGCTGATCTCGTACTGAGACCTCTGAGATGTTGCCCCTCTCAAACCCTCGGCTGTTGGTGGGGGTCAGGAAGTGGATGATGCTTTCAAAGGACGTGATGGTAGCATCTGCTCCTCCTGCTGGTGGTCACATAACGCTTTAATAATCACCTGAAATATGAACTCTGAGTTTGGATGCTGAGAGCATGAAGGAGCCGAGGCTTTAACAACATCTCATATTCAGACTATTCTGATGCAGAAGAAGAAGTTCTCACCCCCATGGCTGCAAATACGATGGCGAAGTTGTCCTCGCTGTAGTCCATCACATCCTTGGACTTCTTCACCAAACCGGCCTGCCGACAGATCTGAGCTGCGATCTGAGGAAGAACGAGGATGAGGACGGAGTCTGATGAAAAGGAGCTGCTGAGTTTCATGAAGCAGTCGGAGGGTGGGTACCTCGTTGTGCGGCAGCCCTGCAGCAGAGAAGATGGGTATCTTCTGCCCTCTGGCGATGCTGTTCATGCCATCGATGGCAGATATGCCGGTCTGGATCATCTCCTCGGGGTAAATACGGCACTGAGGGTTTATTGGCTGTCCTGAGGAGACGCACACACACACAAAGACATTTACACACCTGAGAGAGCTGCATCACAGCCACTGCAGCAGATATTAATCATCAACCAGTGGATCCAGGACAGATACTTTATTACTCTTCAAGCCCGTTAGCAGTCATTCATTTATGTATCGGGGACTACATTTTATAAAAAAGGGGAAAATAACGACCGAAGATCTGGACTCATGAACCACAGAGTGGAGGGAATACATGGATATACATGTATGCATATATGTGTATGTGTGTATTTCTGTACAGTTTCAGTTCTTTGCCACACGTCTGTATGGGTTCAGAGGTCGGGAGGATCATGTTTATCAAACGCGTCTTCAGTATTGATCCGTGAGCATGATGACTGTCTCACTGCTGCTGTGTTTGATCTTCTCACACAGTGACATCACGTTAACCCCGTGACCCCGATGCAGGTCATAGGGTTCCCATGGTAACACAGCCGTTTGATGGGCTGGATGTGAAAATGGAGGCTGTGAGTCAGCTGCTGCACCAATCCCGCCTTCAGCCACAGCGGAGCCGAGTCCCGGCCAATTAACACAGCAGAAACGTACCCATGATGTCCAAGAAGTCCTCGGCCAGGACCGCGGGTCCTCTGTCGATGGGTTTACCCGAGCCGTTGAACACGCGGCCTGCAAACACACAAACACACCTCACCGAGCGTCCGGGTACCACACCACACATTAACAGCCAGCGGTGCCCGCGGCAGCCTCCGTCTGACTTTGTGTCATGTGACGTACCCAACATGTCTTCGGACACCGGCGTCCGTAAGATGTCTCCTGTGAACTCACAGCTGGTCTTCTTGGCATCGATGCCCGCGGTCCCCTCAAACACCTGCAGAGGGCAGAGCAGAGATGGAGAAGCTTCATTGTGAGGCCTCCAGCTGTACCTACGATGTTGCAGCCTGCCATCAGGCGGGTTAAATACCTGCACCACAGCTTTGGAGCCGGTGACCTCCAGCACCTGCCCACTCCTCTTGGTTCCATCTGGCAGCGTGAGATGGACGATCTCTGCGTATCGCGGGAACTGTGGACGAGAGAGAAGATCACGAAAGTTACAAAACGTGCCTGGATGATCCTTTACTCACCTGCGGAGCTTCACAGGGAAGCCCCAAACATCTGGCCTCCTAACACCTGCAGGGGAGCTAATAACGGTTTGGGGACCGGAGGTCAGGTTCTGAAACTAGAAGACTTCACTGTTCAAATCCTCCTCCACACTTTTAGGCCTCACAGTTACAAACTTCTCCACCAAATAGCAACCAGGGTCAGTCCTTCCTAACACCAACAGGTCACCTTCAGCCAGGTGGATGCTGACAGCAAAACGGTGCTTTGGCTAAAAGAAAGGCGGGAAATGGAGCAGTAGGCTGAAACACCTGACTGATGCTTCAGCACCCTCAGCTCTCCTCCACTTTGGGTGGAGACCTGTCTCAATACAAACGCTTCAGAACTGCTGCCAACCAATCAAATCACATCATGGAGCGAGATGCTGCTTTTACAGTGAAGGAGAGGTGGATGCTGCAGTGAGGGGTCAGAGGGCTGTGGATGAACTCAGCTTGGCCTGTGATTGGTTGCTGTCTCTGTGCTGGGATGCTGACACGACTGGAACAATGGTGGTCTCTGCCTGGTTACACTTACAGCAGCTGTTAGGAAGCTCTGCCTGAGATCCAGCACCTGATGAGCTGTCACTTTAAACACAGGGGAAACAAACACACAGCCAAAAGCTCATTTCAAGTGGATTTTAGTTCATCTCTGGGTTCAAACGCCTCCAGCTACAGTGAAACTAAAGCACGAATCTCTGCAGCTCTACAGCAGCTGATCCACGTGTTTCACTTATCCTCTGCCTCTGAGCAGCCGTACAGGCCACACAGCGTGCATGTGTCTCAGCATCCTCTGTGCAGGCTGTCGGATGTATGAGTTGTAAGTCGGAGCTTTTGAAGGTGTTTAAACACGTCTGTGTCCAGACGTCTGGATCTTTTGTGGTTGGGATGGAGACTGAATCATCAGTTTTTAACAATAACTTTTTCATATCAGTTTCAGGTTTTATTAATTAATTTAAAAATTCTGGTCCCCGTGTGGGAATTTCTGAGCTCAGCTGATTAAATCTTCTCTGTATAATGGACTTCAATTCTGGCTGCTCCAATTAGGGGGCACCACAGCAGCTTATCTGCCTCCATCTTCCCCTCTCCCAGCATCCTCCTCTGTCACTCCAACCCTCTGAGGTCTTCCTCTGTTCCTCCTGCCTGCAGCTCCATCCTCCCTCCCTCCTCTGCACATGTCCAAACCATCTCAGCCTCTCTGACTCTGAGCTGTCCCTCTGATGGACTCATTTCTACTCCTGTCCATCCTGCTCACTCCCAGTGAAGACCTGAGCCTGCCCAGCTCAGCCTCCTGTCTCTGTGTCAGAGCCACGGCTCCAAACCATCACAGCAGGTCTCACTGCCATCCTGGAAACAGCGTCACTCTCACAGTAAATATCCTGACAGAAAGCTCAGAAAGCAGGATCTCTGGCATGCATGGACATGCAGTCAGGGATGTGACCAAAGCCCCTCCCTGCTTTGGACAGGAGGAGGTTCTTCTTACCTTCACCTGGTCCAGAATCACCAGCGGCCCGTTGACTCCAGACACGGTCTTATAGGCTGAGGAGGCAGAAAACACGCCGAGTTAACAGAGGAAAGCAGCGTGGAAAGAAAATAACGAAGCAGCAATGAAACATCCGAGGCTGAGCTGCACTGCTGCATGAGAGCCAGCTGAGGCTGCACAGCATCCCCACACCTGCAGCGGGTCTCAGGTATCTCTCAGGTAAGCCCAGAGCTTTCCACCTGCAGGCAGTCAGACCACACCATCAGCACAGCCCTGCATTAAAGGCAGCCCAACAGGAAATAAGGACAGCTTTCAGGCTTTGCTGCCTTTAATGCTGTAGCAGAAAAATATGAGGGCAATATTTGTAGTTTAACAGGTGCATGCCTCTAAAGACCTCTGAACCCTTTAACTCCTGAAGGAGCGGCTCCTCGGCAGCCGGCCTGCTGAGCAGCACCGTGATGTCAGAGGTCCATGAGTGGAGCTCAGAATGACCTGCAGCACACAGATGTGCACCTGTGCAGGAGGAACAGGTGACCCTTAATTCCGTTAAAGATGCCTTATTTCCTGCTGAGTGATCCCTGTGAGCAGCATCACATTTTTTCTACTCTCAGATCTGTATGACGTCACAGAGAGGGATACCACTGATATGGTCGGTATGTAATATCGACCATATCTGATCGGCAGCCCTCTGACAGGAGGATCGACCACAGCGATCAGCCTCCATCCTGTCCTCATCCTCCTCTCTAAAGATGACTCAGCCTGCTCAGGTCTAACGGCAGCCTGATGCGGACTCACTGAGGCGCGGCTGGGAGATGTAATCCCGTTTCACGGCCATCACGTGCTCCCGGGAGGCGGTGGCGGCGGAGGTCGGAGCGGCGGCCGGCGGCCTGTTCCCGCTGACGGCCGAGGACAGCTCGCTCATGGCCCCGTTCACCATCCCTCTGAGCGCCTTCATCGCCATGTTTCCCGCAGCAGCAGCGTCCGAGTCGTGACAGCCGCGGCGCATGCGCAGGAAACACCAGCCGCATCAGAAAAGATGCGGGCTGCGAGCAGGAGGTATGGAAGTCCAGTGATGCCAAAATAACATTATTATTATTATTATTATTATTATTATTATCAAAATCTAAATTTCTGCCAGTTAAACACAAATAAAAACACTGTGATTACCAATGTTTGACAAAGTGTTTCATTCCATTTTGCTTATTTCAGCAATAAATTATTTTATAACAATATATTTTAATCTAAAAATTCTCATTAGAATTTCTCAAAAATCCATCCATTCACTTCTGCTTATCCTGTTCAGGGTCCCGGGGGGGCTGGAGCCTATCCCAGCTGTCACGGGGCGAGAGGCAGGGTACACCTGTACAGGTCGCCAGCCTGTCGCAGGGCCAACACAGAAACTCAGACAACCATTCACACCTATGGGCAATTTAGATTGGCCAGTTAATCTAACCCCAGTAAGTGCATGTCTTTGGACTGTGGGAGGAAACCCACACAGACACAGGGGGAACATGCAAACTCCACAGAGAGAGAGGGAGGGGCCTGGGCCAAGGTGGAATCAAACCCAGGCCTTCCAGATGGTTTTCTAACTGTGAGGCAGCAGTGCTAACCACCATGCTACCATGCTGCCCTTTTTCAAAAATCATCATATTATAACGTATTTAATATAAAATTACTTTTTTGTCCCAGATTGTAGTAACAGGTCTTCAACTGGCGCAAATTGGCAGCCACGCTTCTGACAGACTGCCCCAGGGCAGCTGTGGCTACATTAGTAGCTTACCACCACCAAGTATGATTGAGGTGTGAATGAATGGTGCACAGAATTATAAAGCGCTTTGAGTACCGTGAAAACTGCTATATAAGTCTAAGGCATTATTATTATTATTATTATTATTATTATTATTATTATTACCTCTAAATATGAGCCAGATTCTTCAGTTTTAGGGTCTTTAGGGTCACTGATGCAGCTGTTATTACAAGCAGTGATGGAATTTGTTTCAGCAGTGACAGCACACACACACACACACACACACACACACACACACACACTGACAGCAGCCTTTCTTCTTCACAGAGAGGCAGAGCGCTCTGACTCCACTGATCACCGCCTCCTTGCATGGACTACAACAGTGCTCAGGTTAGACAGCTAACAAACTAACTGTGTGACTCGAGTGTGCCTAAAGGTGGCGCTGCAACAAGAAGATAAAATATTTGTATTTTTTCTAACGGTGTGCAGAGCTTCTTCGTCGGGGTATCTGGTTTCATCTGTTGCCTCCTCTTGGAGCCCAAACACTGGGGGGTCAGTGAAGCTGCTCAGGGTTTGTTTGCATGTGCAGCCTCAGAGACACAGCTTCTGCTGTGGAGTCAAACAGTCTGCATGTGGGTGAAGCTTCAGTCCAGGAAGTCTAGAATTCTGTTCGGGAATTACAGCCACAGGTCTCATGGATCTGACTCTTCATGCAGATGTTTGACCACCAGGGGGAGTCTGAGCATAAGTAATGTGCCCTGATTTTGCTGACCTGTTGCTGTCAGCAGATCCTGTGTGCAGAATCAAACCACTGACCTCATCACTTCCTCTGCTGCCCACTCTGTGTCTCTGAGCCTGAACCCACTGGTGCCCACTGAACATGTGTGAGGGTGGGACGAAATTCTTAGAAACTTTGCCTATTCAGGCCAATTGGGACATGGCTTATGCTGAGTGTCAAAGGTTGACAGATTATCAAGCAAAGAGTGTTAAGGTTCTGTGTGTCACACTCAGCAGCAAAGTGCCTATATGCCTAAAGAGCGGCGAGACATACATTTTAAAGGGTAGCTGCCATTCTAAGCAGGGAAATGGTGAGTTTCAAGCTCTTATAGGTGGTGCAGAGGAAACTCCCACACCCGGAGGCTTAATAGTTTATGACCAGATTGTGGAGGTAAAATCCGAATCCTATAATAAGTTTCACATAGCTGTCAAAAACATTTCAGAGCGTGACATAACTTTGTATCCAAAAACTCCCATTGTTGAGTGCTCTCCCATTGTATCCCGCAACCCAGATAAACTGTCAGACGCTGAGGCGGCCCAGGCACATTCCTTGTTGGTGGCTAACGATGTAGAGGCGGCACCAACAACTGACACTCTTAACCTTGATTTTGGTGACAGTCCCATATCGTCACAATTAAAAGAACACATACGACATAGAATGAATGCTGAAGTTGCTAATGCTTTTTCCAGGCATGATTTGGATGTTGGTAGTGTTGCAGGGGTGTCTCATCGCATCAAATTAGAGCCTCATGTGCCATTTAAAGAACGGACAAGACGTGTTTCCCCCTGCAGACTTCAATGACTTGAAACGGCATCTTCAAGACCTTCTGGCTGCAGGTGTTATTGAAGAATCTCACAGCCCCTACGCCTCTCCAGTTGTTCTAGTCCGGAAAAAGAATGGAGAGTTGAGAATGGTGGTGGACTACCGCAGACTGAACAACTTAACTAAGAAAGACGCGTACCCATTACCAAGGATAGAGGAGACATTCTCCCTGTTGTCAGGTTCCAAGTGGTTCACTGTGTTGGACCTTAAAAGTGGGTATTACCAGCTGGATGTTGAACCTGCAGACCGACCATAAACCGCGTTTACCACGCCCTTTGGTACTTGGCAGTTCCGCAGAATGCCACAAGGTCTGACTAACTCTCCAGCCACTTTCCAGCGAACTATGGAGAAAGTGATGGAAGGAATTAACCTCCAAGAGGTCGTTGCTTTCCTCGATGATCTTATCATATTCTCCAGCTCACTTGAGGAACACGAAGAGAGGTTAATGAAGGTCCTCAGACGCATTGCAGATTTTGGCCTCAAACTATCTCCTGCCAAATGCAAATTTTTTCAGACTTATGTGAAGTATTTAGGGCACGTGATATCTGCACAGGGGATAGAACCTGATCCAGAAAAGGTGGCGGCTGTAAAAGAGTGGCCCCGACCTCAAACGGCTAAGGAGTTGCGATCATTTTTAGGTTTCACTGGTTATTATAGACGTTTTGTGAGGGATTATGCCAAAGTGGTTAGACCTCTGAATGATTTGTTGAAAGGAGACTGGAGCCCCAGGCATAAAAATTCCAGTCATTGGCCTCGTAAACAGTCACATCTGCTTGGAGACACATGGACTCCTGCATGTCAAGCTGCATTTGAACTTATCACTGAAAAACTAACATCAGCTCCTGTGCTGGCTTTTTCCAACTGGCAGCTCCCCTATTTGCTCCATACAGATGCTAGCATGACGGGTTTAGGTGCAGCCCTTTATCAGGTTCAGGATGGTCAGACCAGAGTGATAGCTTATGCAAGTCGCGGTCTCTCTAAAAGTGAAAGGAATTATCCAGTGCACAAGTTAGAGTTCCTCGCGCTTAAATGGGCGGTCAGTGAGAAGTTCCATGACTATTTGTATGGGGCTAATTTCAGAGTACTGACAGATAATAATCCACTAACATATGTGTTGACCAGCGCTAAGCTTGACGCCACAAGTCACAGGTGGCTGGCGGCGCTGTCATTGTACAACTTCGACATTCATTACAAGTCTGGTCAACATAATGTTGATGCGGATGGGCTCTCCAGGAGACCCCATGAGCCACCTCGAGATGATGACGAGTCCCAAGAGATAGACAGGAGAATCACGACCCTTCTGGATTGTGCCAGACCGTCCTCTGATGAGTTCAAGGTTTTGGATGGAGAAGCAGTAAAGAGTTTGTATGTGTGCCTTGGAGTGACCAATGTTACAGATGCAAATGACAGAGAGGAATGGGTAGGGAGATACCTGCAGTAGAGACACTTTTGTGTGATGAGGATGCTGTCCCAGAGGATCTGGAAGACCCAGTCCTAGAGCCAGGCCTCTCTGCATTACCTGAAATGTCTAGGGAGGACTGGTATCATTTACAGAGAGAAGATGCTTCTCTGGCGAGAGTCATTCATATTCTAGCGAACGAGTCTTGTACGGAGACATCAAAGATAGTTGCTGGGCCAGAGGTGGCTTTACTTTTAAGGGAGAAGTCAAAACTAGTTTTGATTGAAGGAGTGTTATACCGTAAGGTTTTCAACCAAAGAGGTGAAGCTTTTAATCAGCTGGTTCTTCCTAGCAGCCACAGAGAGAGAGCTTTTGAAGGTGTCCATGTTGAGACAGGGCATATGGGCATAGAAAGAACTCTGGAGCTTGCTAGAGCAAGGTTTTTCTGGCCAAAAATGGCTAAGGATATTGAGGCAAAGTGCAAGACCTGTGAGAGGTGTGTGAGGAGAAAGGCAAGGGTACAAAGAGCATCTAAATTAGTAAACATCAAAGTCAGTGGTCCTCTTGAGTTGGTTTGCATGGATTTTTTATCTTTGGAACCTGACTCCAAGGACACTCGAAACATTTTGGTGATAACTGATCACTATACTAAATATGCTCAGGCATATCCAACCAGAGACCAGACTGCAAAAACTGTTGCAGCAGTGTTGTGGGAGAACTTTATAAGTCACTATGGTTTTCCCCGCCGGCTGCATAGTGATCAAGGAGCCTGTTTTGAGTCAGAAGTGGTGGCAGAACTCTGTAAGCATGCCGGAATTTCAAAGTCTCGAACTACACCCTACCATCCAAGAGGGAACCCAGTAGAAAGATTCAACAGAACTCTGCTTGATCTCTTGGGAACACTGGAGGACAAAAAGAAAGAGGAATGGAGGAAATATGTTAGGCCTCTGGTGCACGCTTATAATTGTACCAGAAATGATGTTACTGGGGAAGCTCCTTTTCTTTTAATGTTTGGCAGAGAACCGCGTCTGCCTATTGATCTCTGTTTTGGCATCAGCCCTCGAGGTTATAACCACAGAACACATTCACAATATGTGAGAGACCTAAAGAAAAGACTTAAACATGCATATGAGTTGGCATCCAAAAATGCAGAGAAGAGACTGTTGTTAAACAAAAGGCGCTGGGATGCCAAAGTGACTGCCCTGCCTTTAGGAGTAGGTGACAGAGTCCTTATAAGGAATCTCAGCCTAAGAAAGAAACACAAGATCTCCGACAAGTGGGAATCGGTTGTTCATATTGTTGTCAAACAGCCTGATGAAAGTATCCCAGTATATGTTGTCACACCAGAGGATGGAGGGGGCAGAGAGAGGGTTCTGCATCGAGACATGCTTCTTCCCTGTGGATTTCTACCCGTAACCTGGAGATTAGATGCTGGAGACAGTGTTACCCAGATTCCCCCACTGCAGTCTTCAGTGACATCTGACGAGGAGGACATTGTGACAAATACATCTGCTGTGGAAGAACATACTGAGCAGGAATCACAGTGCGAAGCCTCAGGAACTGCTATGCAGCGCATACCATCATCTGAAAATACTTTGAATCCCAATGCTTCTGAATTTATTTCAGAACAGACAGATTTGACAGGGTCAGTGACTGAGGCTAGTTCAGTTTTACCAAGAACGAGACCTCAAAGAAGGCGAGTCAAACCAGCCTACCTCAGTGACTATCAGGTCGGCTCTAAAGTTCATTATAAACCTCACAATTTATTTTCACCCAAAAAGCATAGACTGGTTTGTAGTTTTTTGGTGTCCTTGCAACAACAACTTGCAGGGCTAGTGCAGTCTCTAGATATTGGTAGTGACGAGGACGTCACCTTTTAAGTGGGGGAGGATGTAACCCAGCTGTATTTTTTGTTCTGTTTTGTTTGCGCCTCTGTATTGATTTCATGGGTAGTGTCACTTTAAGAGCTAAGCACGACATCACTTTACGGCAGCGGTACGACTGCAGTTACTAAGGGAACTCCCGGGCTTTAGAGTGTCAGAGCGGCTGCAGAACTGAGACATGCCCGTCGCCGTCTGCTTTCTGTATATCAACTGACTGCTTTATGCCTGATAATGTGATGTTTTCCT
>JAMQGT020003117.1:0-45622 GCA_024447675.2 Pterophyllum scalare | reverse complement strand
AGTACACCTGGGTATTATGATATGAGTGAGGGACCTTGGTTATTTCTTTAACCATGTCAGGGCTGAGTATCTTGTTCGCAATGGTAATATCAACATCTGCCACAGTGTGCAATCTTTTTTGATTTATCTGCTACTAAGGAGCTAGCTTTTAGAGCTCTCTCAGACACCTCTGTGCTTTTAGTCTCACTAATTTAGCCTGTGTGTCCTTTGCTTTGAAGGAACAGGTGTTTCATTTGGAGACGGCATTAAGATTGCTTGGCATCATGGCACTGTTGGATAGCTTTTCTCCACCCACCAATCATAATGGAGTTGCAGTCCAATCTCAGTTGAAATTAAATCCAAACAAAACTTGTGTTGTATTGCCCCGATCATCTGGGTTAGAATTTGGGCCCAGTGTGGAGTCTGCTTATTTTTTTTTTCTTCTCAAATAATTATCCATCACAGTTGCATCTTGTCACAGGCAGCTGTTTGCACACATCACTAAATCCATTGTCTTAAATTTACAAGGTCATCATTATGCTGCCCACTGACATAGAAGAGCATTTAATTACTCTGCCAATCAAATGATCTAAAGATCACTTAATCCTGGTGTGATAGCATTCCCAGCGTACCAAGTGTTACTGTACTAACATGCTTGAACTGCAGCAGAGAACTTGGAAAATAATGGACATAGTAAACATGATTGATTGTGTATAAGAACAGTGATAGTCAAGTGAAAGAGGTTCCTCTTGTTCCATAACTGCGTCTCAGTGTTTGGGTTCTTTGTCACTACAGGACCAAAGCGGCAAAAGTGGGCCGAAAGCTGTGCACTCAGATGACCCCGACAAAGGTCACTCAATGCCAGGACACGCAGATAAACCACAGAGCCGGGATCCCAGTAAAAAGACTTCTACCGCCGAGAAACAACCCGAAAAACACCAACACATCCACAGTGGGGACAGACCCTTTAGCTGTGATCAGTGTGGGAAGGTTTTTTATACGCATGTATACGTTAAAGAGACATCAGCTCATCCACAGCAGAGTTTAAGGTATTCATTCCTCGGGAGGAAATTCATCAACAACATCCAACGTACGCTTTTCAAATAGAAAATCTGCCCTCGGTGCCGAAGCGAGGTCCAGGTGATGTCATAGCGTACGAAGGGATGCAGAAGGAGCGCCGTATGTACACGAAACACGGCGACAGCGCAGTTTTCAGGTTTGTTGCTTCTGTTTTTTGTTTTGTTTTATCTTTGCTTATATTGATAAATAGACTGTGGTGCACAGGGTTTATAAAGGGCTTATATATAAAATGAACTTCGTTATTGTAGCTACATTATAATCAGTCCAGTCCTTTTTAGCTACTCTTTATAGAACTGTAATGTTATATTTGTTGCAATTTCTGCAGCCTTCTTGGCAGCATTTCTCAGGATAAAAGACGTCTTTAATGCTAATGATAGTTTTTACCCTCATTGATGAAGAATACATGAAAGTCACTTTGCCAAAAACTGATTGCAGCTCCTACCATGTGACAGGAGTGTTCTTTATGACTAAAAATGAGTTGATATCATTCATGAGAGATGATATTTGAGATATGCTTGATAGACCATAGCTCAACAAGTCGTTTACAACAATATAAATACCAGCAATAATTTTTTTGGCCCAAGGCCGACTGTTCAGATGACAAATTGCTCCACTGCCACAGCGTGGCGGCGAGTGTATTTGTTTACATGCAGTGCTATGTTTTAATAGATAGGGAAGAGTATGTTTGATACCAAGATTTCCAGAATTTTTCAACACCAGGATGTGTTTTTAATACTTCCTGTTACATTAAATTACCAAAGAGCCAGGTGAAATTAAATGTCATGAAAAAGATCAACATTTTCTTTGTACACTTTTGGGGAGGGAGGCGGGGTCTGAAGAAGAGTACTCTTTGAAAAATGTTGATAATTGTGAATGACTCCTTACTGTGCTGGAAAATTTTGAGAATGAACTTGATGTGCAGCTGATTGGATTCAGTAGATAACTCGGCCTTATGTCAGGAGGAAGGTTCAACAAACTCTGAGTTTAAAGTTTAAGTGTTTCTAATCTGATCTCAGATCAGCTTCACTGATGGACGACGGCTCTCTGACAGCCACTTTATGGAGGAGGACATGAATGGGAGGGTCAGACAGGTGGTTCAGGTGCAGCAGGAGGGGCGGAGTCAGAGGGACTCAGAGTTTATTGGATAAAACCTGCCAGGTTAGGGTCACAGAGTCTGTAACCATGGTGACTCAGAGTTGCAGTTAGCTCTCTTTCTGGAACTGAAGACCTGAGTTTCCTCATTTCAGGGTTACCAAACCCAGAGCTGGAGCTGATCCTGCTTCCTGGTACAGGCCCATGGTTAGGATTCATTGTCATGTCTCTGTGTCGTGTTGCTCTTGTGTTTCTCTTCTCCATCCTCTCTAATTAAGCCCACATGGTTGATTTGAGATCAGATGCAGGTGTTCACCTTTGGACTTGCCTTTGTCTCACCTCCATTCCAGCAGGTTCCATCATGAAGCTGTGCAGGTAAATGCATGCCTTTGGTAGCAGGAATCATCAAATCCTGCTCCCCTCAGTTGATGCTACACGTCCAAAATACAAATATAGTTTATAGTTTTCATGATGTGAAATGTTGCAGGATCTCCGGGATCAGTGGCACCATGTGTTTGGTGATTGTCATGATTCTGTGGATCCTGACTGTTTGCAGAGGAGGTGTGTGAAGCTTATTACTGTGAATCTTTGATGTGCCATCACAAGGTTACGTTTGTTGCTTTAATTTTCTAAACATGACACCTGTAACCCTATTGGTCATGGAAACGGTGTCCCCTCAGGGTCTTATATTCTTGGCCGGGGGCAGAGCGCTGCTGTCCTATCAGTCTTTCTTTGGTCATTAACAGTCGTCTGCTGTTTCAGACTCTGAGGTTTCCTGTGTTTTCATGGCGAGGTGCATCCTACCATGCACTTTCCAGGCCAATACTGGGGGAGTATACATCCACTGGATGCACCTGTCAGAGGAACACCCGCTTGTCTACTTGCACTATGGCAACAAAGACCAGCTTGGACACCAGGACCAGCGATTCAGAAACAGGACGTCACTGTTCCAGGACCAGCTCTCCCAAGGAAACGCCTCACTCCAGCTGACGGGGGTGGAGGTTCAGGACGAGGGCAGATACAGCTGCTACATCAGCACCATCAGTACAGACAAGGACTCATTTATCAACCTCAAAGTGCACAGTATGAGTTTTTTTAAAATGTTGTCAAATATATTATAAATGGTGTATTTCTTCATCTTTTAAATACCCAGTTAATAACACCACCTCTGGTATGTAGCAGAGTTGGAAAAAGAAGCATCTGAATATCTGCTATATTTTTTTTTCTTTTGCAGCCCCGGTGAAGGTAAGCATTCAGCATTTAGGCAACAGGATCACCTGCAGGTCAGAGGGCATCTACCCCAAACCTGAGCTCACTTGGTCCACCAGGCCTCCATCCAATGCGACGTTCAAGAACACAACAGTCCAGCAGACCAAACAGCAGCTCTACAACATCAGCAGTTCTTTGATATCTTCACTTAATGATGCTGATGTGGTTTACAGCTGCACTGTGAGCACTCGGAGAGACCGGAGGACAGCCAGTGTGAGGCAACTACGTGAGTATGACATCTGATCTGAGCACCAGGAGATGAGGTTGATGGCAGATCATAGAATATTTAAATATTCCATCACTTCTGATTTTTGCATCATCTCTGATTAAGAGAGGACCTTAATCACACCTTTCTGCATTAATGCAGCAACAGTTGGTCTCATCTCTTGTGATTACATCATCATAGTCAAAACTAGAACCTGTCATGGCTCAGGTATGTGTAGCAATTTATTTACCTGCAAAAGTAGTTTAATACAATACAAACAGTGCAATGCTTACCTAACGAGGTTAAATGGTAACATGATTGGGTTTTAAGGTGAGTCTGGAGGCTGGAAGTTTAAGCTGTAAGGTGAAACTTTATAAACTATCACAGTAAATGTACTCAGTATGAGGTTTATCCCATAGCTGCCCAAAATTAACAGTATTGGTAATTACCTAAATAGTTTTTATGTAATGTTAATCTACCTGTGTTCACAGGCTATTTAAATTATATTTTAATGCTAAAAAAAGTTTATCCATTAATTTTCAAATTAATTTTTCACAAAAAGCAGAAAACTGAAAATCTGACATTTTAATTCTGATGAAAATGTCAAATTATTTACTGTAAAGATTAACTTTAAACTGTTCATTCATACCTGTCCACAGGCTCCGCCTCCCTCAGTCTGTTCCTTCATACCTGTCCACAGGCTCCGCCTCCCTCAGTCTGTTTCTTCATACCTGTCCACAGGCTCCGCCTCCCTCAGTCTGTTCCTTCATACCTGTCCACAGGCTCCGCCTCCCTCAGTCTGTTCCTTCATACCTGTCCACAGGCTCCGCCTCCCTCAGTCTGTTCCTTCATACCTGTCCACAGGCTCCGCCTCCCTCAGTCATTTCTTCATACCTGTCCACAGGCTCCGCCTCCCTCAGTCTGTTCCTTCATACCTGTCCACAGGCTCCGCCTCCCTCAGTCTGTTCCTTCATACCTGTCCACAGGCTCCGCCTCCCTCACTCTGTTCCGTCTGTGTTGTTTCAGCTTCAGTTACTGGCAGCTTCACTGAAACAACGGTCCCCTGCCCGGGCTCAAACATCACTCCAACAAGCCTCGTTTGGAGATTCCACAGTCACAAAATTTTGGAGCAGGCTGAGCCTGACGGCAAGTACACGGTCTCAAAGGAGTGGAGACGGCATGTGAAGAACGTGTCCCAGTCAGGAAGCCTCACCTTACTGAGCCTATCTTCAGACAAGGAGGGAATGTACACATGTGAAGTTACTAATGTTGAGGAGATGCTCATTAACTACACCTTCATATGGATAAGTCGAGGTAAACGAGTTTATGCTGCAATCTTTTTAATCCAAAAAAATAATAATCTATATGACCTGCTGAAAAATAAACACAATCCAGGAGAAATTTAAACATCTGATTCCATTTCAGGAAATCCAGTGAATATTATAGCAGTAACAGGAGGGCTGGTGGTACTCTTATGCATCATAGTGTCCGTCTGCCTGGTTCTGCACTGTAAAAAGAAAAGAGGTAAAAAGATGTTCTGCCTGCACTGTTGGATTAATGTAGTCATAACTGTACTGATCTCACAGATCTAAATACATTTATCAGGTCAACAAGAAAACGGCACGACAACATCCGACAGAGTTGAAACCAGCAGGTAATAAAAGTGCACGAAGATCTGCGAGAGCTTCGAGTTAACATGTCGAGAACGTTTGTCATCAAGGTGTCCAGAGAGTTCCCAGAGCCAGTTTAATTCATCAGATAAGACTTTCATCTGCTGAAATGAACTCGGCTCAGTTAAAAAGACGATTTCAGTAAAAAGTTTGTCAAACTGGAAAAATTCAAAAACTTTAAATCTAAAGATGAACTGACATTAGTCTCACTTTCATCCAACAGAGCGTCTCCTGTGAGCTCTTGACCCATCAGAAACCACCAGCACCCGTCTGGTTCAGACCTTAATTAAGAGCCTGAAGAAATGTCTCACGAGCAGCCATCGCTACTAAAAACCAGCTGGAGATCCTCTGCAGAGGGAACTGAAGGATCATCCAGGCACGTGAATGTGTTGGGCAGTTTTTTTTTTTTAAAGCATGATGTGAAAAGAAGCTCGTCTAAAGGTCACAGGTGAAGCTGACCTCGTCCCGGTCACCACCACGACGGGGACATGTTGCTCTTTCACCCACAAACTGAATGATTTTAACTTCCAGCTTTGCTTTTTGCTGCGATAATAAAATGTGTTAGACGATTGTGTTTTTGGATCACATCTTTATTTAGTATTTAACCTACTTTTATTTTCCATGTTAACTTAATTATGACTAGTTTGCTACAGTTTTGATTTTCTAAGACTAGTGTTTCTGTCTGCACCTCGGATGGTAGGTATGCAGGTCAAAGACCAGCACTGACCCCGAAGGAGCAGCAGGTCAGAAGGAAGCCCTGCTGTTTTTCTTTGCTCATGTAGTGAAGTAGACCTTCTGAGCAAAAGACTCAACAGAACAAACAGAAGCTCGGGCCTCCCATGTGATGTGACATGAGGCTTAAAGAGAAACAAGAACTTTTCTGCAGGAATCCGCAACAGCTGATAGCAACACAGAGTAAAAGATGGAATTAGCTACTGTGACAGGATCCACGGGTTCATGAAGCCCCACGGTGAGCGTTTTTGCCATCACCACCTTGGTGTTTTTAAGACTGAATATGAGGAAAAGAAGCAATTCTGATGGGGGTGGATGTTAATAACTGATTAAATACAGTACTGTAAAAAAAGAGTTGGGGGAATAATCCAGGGCCCCCAGCAGCCTAGGCCTATAGCAGCATAACTAAGGGGTGGTTCAGGGTCATCTGATCCAGCCCTAACTATAAGCTTGATCATAAAGGAAAGTTTTAAGCCTAATCTTAAAAATAGAGAGGGTGTCTGTCTCCTGAATCCAAGCTGGGAGCTCTCACTCACTCACTCTGTTTATTCCCCACTCTGTATTTAATCATTATTATTAATCTCTGGCTCTCTTCCACAGCATGTCTTTTGTCCTGTCTCTCTCCCCTCAGCCCCAACCGGTCACAGCAGATGACTGCCCCTCCCTGAGCCTGGTTCTGCTGGAGGTTTCTTCCTGTTAAAAGGGAGTTCTTCCTTCCCACTGTCATCAAGTGCTTGCCCGTAGGGCGTCATGTTGACTGTTGGTTTTTCGCTGTAATTATTGTAGCAACTGTGTTGCTGCTTTAGCGTCATATAAATAACACTGAATTTAATTAAATTAAATGGGTGGGTGGGCTCATTTACATTTTGAGAAAAGCCAGTTGAGTCAAATATATTAAATTAAAGAGGCCTGTCATTTGGTTTCAGCTGTGATGATGACACCCAGGTGCTTATTCTAATGAGGTGTGAGTGTTTTTATTCATGATTTATTTCCTGTTTGGTGAAAGGGCGCGCAGCAATCGTGACATTTTGAAGCTAAAATGAAACGCTGCTGCTTTCACTGTTAAAAACTGTTTGTTAAACTAGGATCAGACGCAGGATCGGAACGGTCCTCCATCACTGACGCACTTCGGCTCCAACACTGATTTACACTAACACACTGACCCTGCTGTAACCAGGTCTCTGTGAGGCCCAACAAAGAAGCCGACCATGAGTTCAGCTGAATGTTTGCAATAAAATACTGTAGCACATCATACAGTAATGACAGTCCTCAGTGGGAAACGGGCTCCTTCTTATAGAGCGCTTTTCTAGCTGAGCACTCAAAGTGCTTTATACACCATGTTGTGCATCCCCACTCCCACCCATTCATACAAGCACTTCCTTCTACAGCTGAGTGCTTCCTGTCTTACATCCACACACATTCATACTCCCACGGCTGCATCAGAGAGCAACTTGGGCTTCAGTATCTTGCCCAAGGATAATTTTGGCATGCAGACTGAAGCATCCAGGAATCAAACCACCAACCTTAAGATTAGCAGATGACCTGCTCTACCACCTGAGACACAGCCACCCAACTTTTTTAGAGTTTATGAATTTCCTTATTTGTAGTTTCCCGTGTGCTTACTGCATATCATTAGTTGTATTTAGAGCAAAAAGGTCGTCCATCCAGAGGCGGGGTGCACCTTGGACAGGTCACCGGGCTGGGACAGGGCTGAGAGAGCCCTGGTCCATGTGAACCATTCACACTCACATTCACACCTACGGGCAACTTAGAATCATCATCCACCTGACCCCACTGATGTTTGGCTATATAGGCTTTGTGCTCCAAAGGTAACCACAAGTTTTATGCAACTTTCATATTTGTGTGGTAAACATTTAGGCTAATCTTGCACAGAGACTGTAAGCAAAAAGGAATAAGTGAACATCCACAGACAGGAGTAAATTCAGATGGCATTTTTATTATTTTCACATTTGGAGTATGCAGTTAAATCAAAAGCAGGGAGAGAGAAGAAGGGGAGGGAGAGGACGGCCGGAGGAAAGAGAGGCACAGAGGAGAGGTCAAAGTCAAGGAGACCTTCAGGTGGTGGCAGACAAGGTGAGCTTTGCTGGAGCAGTAGAAGCAGCAGAGGTCTTCCGGAAGAACCTGAAGCGCTTTTTGTTTTTGAGGCAGCGCTCCTGCAGCTCTTTGTGCTGCAGGATGATGGTGTGCAGATCACGAGCACTTTCTGCATTCTGTGCTTCCAGGTTCGTGCACTTCACCTCAAATTCTTCTATTCTGTCATGCTTTTCAGCATGCCTTTCTTCCAGATCTTCATATTTCTTTTTCTGCACTTCCTGAGCTTCCTGCAGGTCTTTATTGAGTTGCTGTGTGTGGCTATGCATGACTTTGAATTCATGACAACTCCTCTGCACTAGCTGAAGCCTGCACTGCAGGTTTTTGTGCAGCTCCTCTTGTTCCTGCTTCTCCTTGTGCAGTTGAATTATTTTGGACTGGGCGTTCTTGTACAGCCCTTCCAGTTCTGCACTGCTGCTCACCTTAGCCTCCATCCTGCGCTGCATCTCTGCACGCATTTTCCCCAGGTCTTCCTTGCATCGCTCAAGTGCTTTGGTTTTTTCCACGAGTTCCTCGTTCCTCTTTTTAGAGACTAGGAGAATATCTTGCAGATTTCTCTGCGATCGTCCCAGTTCTGTGTTCAACTTAAGCACTTGAGCTTTCAGTCCCTTGATTTCATACAGTCTTCTCTGCATCATTTTGGGCTTGTCCTCCATCTTGTGCAGCATTTCTCTCTGCATAGCCTCCTTTTCTCTCAGCACATCAGCGCTGCTTTGCTGGGCTTTCTGAAGCAGTTCTTGTAAGGACTTATTTTCCTTCTGCATGTCCTCAAGCTTGGCCTGTGCCTCCCTGTGCCTCTTTTCACTCTCTTCCAGTTGGGCTTTGGCCTTTGAGTGCTTCATGATCAGCTCCTTCTTCTCTTTCAAGATGATTACTTTCTGTTTCAGTTCTTCATCAAGCATTTGCTGCAGGCTTTGATTCTTTTTCGTCATTTCTTTGAGCTCTGACTCCAAATGTGTGTGTTTTGCACCCTGACGTTCTCTCTGCATGGCTTGGAGCTTGGACTGCAGCTCTTGGATTTTTCTCTCCGCCACTCTGAGCTTGCTGCTATCGTCCACGTGAGGTGTCTCCTTCTGCACACGGTGATCAGCTCCACTTCCGTGGGATTCAGGCTGATCATCGCTGTCATCTTGCCAAAACCCCCAGTAATGGGTGTCAACCTCAGGGTCAAGGGGGATCGAGCGGCAGGTCGCCCCATTCACCCGTGTACAAGGGCTGATCGTCAAAGTCGACCAGCTCGATGTTACGACTCGCTCTTGACTGCTGAGACATGCTGCTATCTTGATCGAGTGCTGCGGATTCAGATCTTTCCAGATGCTCCTGAGTTGCTGCTGAACTTCGTGAGTGCTGCAAGCAGACTGAATCCTACTGTTCCTCTCCTCTATTTATAGGCTGGAGATCAAAGGAAAAGATCAAAGGATCAAAGGATGAAAGATCATGTGACATTCTAATTTGCATATGGAAGGGGGCACAAAGGCACATATATATGCAAATTAGAATGTCACATGACTTCATGTCATGTGACACAGGAAGATGGCCTTGTAGTAGTAGGCATTTTTAAAAAAATCTATGGTGAACATAACTGTTTTCCAATTATATTTATTTAACATTTGGCTTAAAATGGCTGAAGTAGAAATAAGATATACTTATAATATAAATATTTACATTTATATAAATATTGTTTAAATATAAATAATTCCACTCAGTGACCTGTGTTCATTAAAACTTTCATATACATTTATTAAAGCAGAACAAGCAGGTGGATTGGTGCTTGGCAGCTCAGCCACCTGATTGTAGATGATTGTGATCATGGCTGTTTAAGTTGAGGCTGTCCTTTTCAGTATCTGCATCAATGTTAAAACCACCCACTATAATTATTTTATCTGCATTGAGCACCAGATCAGATAATACCCATCACCAATGGGGAGATCCTCCTTTGATTAATGAATGTATAAAATATATAAGTCATGCTAACATTACAGCCCCATTTCATAATAGAAAAGCCATCAACAGACATCTTATTACTTTCAGCAAAACTATTTTTGCCCTAATTTGGAGGCCTTGTCTGAAACATTTATCCAAATACTTGAGTCACTCCTGGGCTAGTGAAGATATGATACACGTTGCAGCAAAAATAAGTTTTATTTTTCAACAATACACAAGTGAAAACAATTTTAAGCATGCTGTAAGTGACTGATAATTTCTAACATTTCTAAAACTACTTTTTGGTAACCGCATCCTAAAACAGACAACAAAAAAAATACTGTATAAGAATTAAAGTTCATACTGCTCATACCATTTATTATAGCATTAGCAGCATGAAATCCTCCAAGTTAATTTTCAAATTAAAGTGGACAGATAAGGTGGATAAGAGTTGGGCTTTCAAATAAACTAAAACTTTGTTTGGGCCTTCGGTTAATAAGCTGGAATGGAAGATTGCTGCTGCTCCTCCTCCTCGGCCTGTGCTTTGAGCATTCTGGCAGTATTACCTGGGGGTGTTATCTCATTTAAACATATCCCTTGTACCTATTGCTTGCAATGGGAAAAGTGAAGCAGAAGACAGTCATGGAGATCGATCCAGCGCCTGCTTTGATGTGGACGCCGCGCCAGTTCGTTGTGGTAAAGGGAATTAAGTAGTCAGCTTACTTGTTGATCTATTTCCGCATTTCTACTAGTATCTACTCAGCATGAGTTGACTCATCTCAAATCAGCACAATTTGCAGGGTTCTTCATTAGGTCCTGGTACCTGTTTTTTTTTTTGGTACCCACTTAGCCTGGGCTCCAAGTGATCCAAAACTGGGACCTAAAAGAATAGCATACCACTGATTGGCCAGGGAGTGTCATCACTAAGTCATAAGAGCAAGTTGAAGTTGTGTGGAGTTGGTCTCAACACCTCATGGTTCTTTAAGCACAGTAGAACCATCCATGACAGTGTAACACCAAACAGAACTGAAGCGAATGGCTCTCATTGCACCGAGAGCCACCTTTTCGACTCAGGAATGGACTGATAGTCCAACCAAGGATGGATCACTCAAAACTTTCAGGTTTCACTTTACTGTGTTGTCGTTTCAAGTGACTCATTTGTTTAAGAGCCTTCCCACGGTGACCACAGCTGAATGGTTTCATTCCAGAGTGGATGAGCTGATGTTGTCTTTGGTTATTAATGAGGGTAAAAGACTTTCAAGACTGATCAGAGCTGAAAGGTTTACTTCTAGTGTGGATGAGTTGATGTTTTTTTAAGTGATTACTCTGAGCAAAAGACTTCCCACACTGGTCACAACTGAAAGCTTTAACCCCAGTGTGAATGAGCTGATGTCTTCTTAAGTTCTGACTTTGAGAAAAAGACTTCCCACACTGATCACAGCTGAACGATTTAACCCCACTGTGGATGACCTGATGTACTTTTAAGTACTGACTCCGAGCAAAAGTCTTTCCACACTGATCACAGCTGAAAGCTTTAACTCCAGAGTGGGTGAGCTGATGTGTTTTTGCACTTCTAATGTCTGCAAAAGACTTCCCACAGTGACTGCACGAGAATATCTTCACTCCAGTGTGAGTGGCCTGATGTATTCTCACACTTCTAACATCAGTAAAAGACTTCCCACAGTGACCACAGCTGAATGGTTTGACTCCAGTGTGCATGAGCTGATGCACTTTCAAACCGCTAAAACGAGTAAAAGACTTTCCACACTGGCCACAGACGAACGCCTTAACGCCAGTGTGGATGAGCTGATGTGTTTTTAAGTGAACCATCTGAGTAAAGGACTTTCCACACTGACCACAGTTGAATGGTTTTACTCCAGTGTGGATGATCTGATGTAATTTTAAATTACCCTTCTGAGTAAAAGCCTTTCCACACTGGTCACAGACGAAAGCCTTAACCCCAGTGTGGACGAGCTTATGTAATTTTAAGCTACCTCTCTGTGTAAAAGACTTCCCACACTGGTCACAGCTGAAAGCTTTAACCCCAGTGTGGATGAGCTGATGGTTTTTTAGTTGGCCAATGTGAGTAAAAGCCTTTCCACACTGGTCACAGACGAAAGCCTTAACCCCAGTGTGGACGAGCTTATGTAATTTTAAGCTACCTCTCTGTGTAAAAGACTTCCCACACTCGTCACACCTGAAAGCCTTAACCCCGGTGTGGATGACCTTGTGTATTTTCAAGCATTTAATGTGAGTAAAAGCCTTTCCACACTGGTCACAGTTCACTGATTCAGGTCCAGAGTGGACATGCTGATGTGCCTTTAAGTCAGTAGCCCGAGTGAAAGCCCTTCCACACTTTTCACAGCTGAAAGACTTCTCTCTAGCGTGGATGAGCTGATGTCTTTTCAAGTGTTGACCCCGAGTAAAAGACTTTCCACACTGATTACAGGTGAAGAGTCTCTCCTTGTTGTGGCAGTGTTGGCGGCTCCTGAGTTGGTTCATTGTGGCATCTCTCTGTGCTCGGGCTTGAACTTTAGCAGCACCATTAGCGTTCTGAAGTCTCTGCTGGTCGTTCCTCTTTGTTCCTGTAGTGTCAGAGAAACAAACCAATGAGATGCAGTTAAAGAACACCTGTAACCTACAAGGTCTTTGAAGTAAAGCTACAGGGGTTGGACAATGAAACTGAAACACCTGGTTTTTAAAAGACCAATTCAATTCAAATTTATATGGCACCAAATCACAACAACCAGTCGCCTCAAGGTGCTTTGTATTGTGGGTAAAGACCCTACAATAACACAGAGAAAACCCAACAGTCAAAACGACCCCCTATGAGCAAGCACTTGGCGACGGTGGGAAGGAAAAACTCCCTTTTAACAGGAAGAAACCTCCAGCAGAACCAGGCTCAGGGAGGGGCAGTCATCTGCTGTGACCGGTTGGGGCTGAGGGGAGTGAGACAGGACAAAAGACATGCTGTGGAAGAGAGCCAGAGATTAATAATAATGATTAAATACAGAGTGAAGTATAAACAAGTAAATAAAGGTGAATGAGAAGAAACAGTGCATTATGGGACCCCCCTCAGCAGCCTAGGCCTATAGCAGCATAACTAAGGGGTGGTTCAGGGTCGTCTGATCCAGCCCTAACTATAAGCTTGATCATAAAGGAAAGTTTTAAGCCTAATCTTAAAAATAGAGAGGGTGTCTGTCTCCTGAATCCAAGCTGGGAGCTGGTTCCACAGATGAGGGGCCTGAAAGCTGAAGGCTCTGCCTCCCATTCTACTTTGAAGTATCCTAGGAACCACAAGTAAGCCAGCAGTCTGAGAACGAAGTGCTCTATTGGGGTGATACGGTACTATGAGGTCTTTGAGATAAGATGGGGCCTGATTATTCAAGACCTTGTATGTTAGGAGAAGGATTTTAAATTCTATTCTGGATTTAACAGGGAGCCAATGAAGAGAAGCCAATATGGGAGAAATCTGCTCTCTCTTTCTAGTCCCTGTCAGTACTCTAGCTGCAGCATTTTGGATCAGCTGAAGGCTTTTCAGGGAGCTTTTAGGACAGCCTGATAATAATGAATTACAATAGTCCAGCCTAGAAGTAATAAATGCATGGATTAACTTTTCAGCATCAGTCTGAGAAAGGATGTTTCTAATTTTAGAAATATTGTGCAAATGTAAAAAAGCCGTCCTACATATCTGTTTAATATGTGCATTGAAGGACATATCCTGGTCAAAAATGACTCCAAGATTTCTCACAGTGTTACTGGAGGCCAAAGTAATGCCATCCAGACCACAATAATTTATTAGTATGGTGTAGGGCCTCCTTTTGCAGCCAATACAGCATCAATTCGTCTTGGGAATGACATATACAAGTCCTGCACAGTGGTCAGAGGGATTTGAAGCCATTCTTCTTGCAGGATAGTGGCCAGGTCACGACGTGATGCTGGTGGAGGAAAAGTCGATGTGAGCCGAAGTTTCAGCACACAGATAACGCTAAGAAACGAAGAAATGAAGAAACCAAGAAAATCCGGAGAAGCAGTGGGAAGTTTAACGTGTCCTCAAACAGGTTTAAGTTTTATGGTCAGTAAACCGTCTCAGCATCTTGCTGAACCGACAGGAGATCTCTGGAACACTAAAACACGTGTTCAGGTACCCCACAGGTACGGCAGATAAAGAGCCGAGCTTAAACAGAAACACAGAACTGGGTCTGAGAGCTTCCAGTGATGCTGAGAGGGCTTCACAGGTGAGAGACGTAACAGGTCATAGAGTCAGTGAACAGGTGTTCACTGACCTCATGGAACACAAGAGAACGCCAACAGGAGCACTGCCCGCTAATGAGGCAGAACAAATCCTTAGCATCAGCCACACAGGAGTAATGGTACTACTGTAAGGTACTACTGGAGTACTGCTGAGAAAATACTTGGTGATGCAATGACCAAACCAGCCACCAACCTAAAGCTGAGGACAGTAAATATCTTAAATTAATTAATAAAAGTCTTATTTTTGTTACGTATCGTCAGGAAACCCAACGAGCTTTGTTCGGGTCGGAGAGTAAAAGGCTAACATTGTATCTGAGGCCGCCCTCATTCACGTGTTAGGGCAGCTGGGGACTATGTTTCAGCGTTTATGGTACGTCCGGATGTGACGTCATTACGCTACGTTGTCCGCCTACAGATCCGCTGCACAGCTGGAGCCTTTATCGATGTTTAATTAATATTCCTAAAGGCTAAAGAGACACAGAGTCGCAGCTCGACTATCCTCCACACACCAGAAGAAGGAGGCTGCGCAACACAACTCAGACTAACAGTTATGAGCACAATCGCACAAACACAAATGAAGGTTTAAAGGGAATTTCAGAGCGAACTTCGGAGCACTCACAGTGATCGATTATCTGGATCCTTTGGTGCTGTCGGACCTCTGTGGATCGTAAATTTGCCACAGTGTGGGCCAAACGAAGGATTATCTTCTTATGTTTAGCACGGACCCACCCTGCTCCACAGTAACAGGTCTCCTTCTCTACAAGGAGGCGCCTTTAAAAGCTCTGAGCCCAGCGCGCTTCACACTCCGGGAACAAACACGGAGTATCGAGTTCACGCGTGTCTGTGCGCGCTGACCACAATGAACCCGCAATCAGAGCCATTTCCAAACATCTAAAAATAAACACAACCGTAGCGAACAGGCTGTAGTTACCTTCAGAGGAGACCAGGACACACCGAGAGAAGCTCCGTGAAGAAGCTGGGACACTTTAAAGGGTTCAAAGAGCGCAGACTGCCGCTCTCAGCTCCGCGGCCAGCCGGACACCAGACACTGAAACATGGCTCTGCAGACACGGATCCTGCTGCTGATCCGCTCCTCCTCGGTCCGGTTCTACTGCAGGCTGTGTGCGCTGTCGCCACCTGCTGGTCTGGAGGCAGAGCAACGAGCAGGAAGACAAAGCCTCTGGTATTGGTCCTGACGAGCAAAACCAGAGGTGAACTGCAGTTTGGTCAGATACTGCAGTCCGCTGAAAGACAACTCTGACGTGCTCTTCTTTCAGTCTGTTTTGTTCTGACTGCAGCTTTATTCAATAAAAACTTTATGGAAGCTTTTTGCATAAAAATATGTAAACAGAACAGAATAGCCTCTTACTGTCATTGTACATGGTACAATGAAATTATGCATGCTCCACTCCAAAGTCTAGTTCTCTGCACTAAATATAGGAAATTTAAAATAAAGTGGAAAATACTAACTGTACGTTATTTCACATCCTTTTAAAAGAGAAACTCTGAAACAGATGGCAGTTTTTGGGGGGGTCATTGTTTAAATACAGTCCGTATGGCCCAGGGGCAGAAACTGTTGGGGAGTGATTTAATTGACCTAAAACACTGTCTGGAGGGTAGCAGGTCAAACAGGTTATGGGCAGGATGTGAGGGGTCTCCTGTGATTGCACTGATTCTTCTGAGGCAGCGGGTTCTGGATAAGTCCTCCTGGGAGGGCAGCTGATGATCTTTTGTGTGGTGCAATTACCTTCTGCACTGCTTTCGGCTGTGGAGCTCACGTACCATACGCCCAGACAGTAGATCAGGACACTTTCCACAGAGCAGCGATAGAAGGCCAGCAGCAGCTTCTCCTCCAGATGGTTTTTCCTGAGGACACGGAGGAAGTGAAGCCACTGCTGAGCCTTCTTAACTAGGGCCTTGGTGACTGGAGTCCAGGAGAGAAAAGATGTATAAAACTGGAAGTTTAGACTTAACTATACACTCTGGTCCACTTTTTCTTGTAAGCATACAAAAAACGTTATTATTACAGCCACTCATGTGAAAGTAGCTCCTGCTCTAATTTTAAATAATTTAACTTCCCTTTTCATTTTTACACAACTTAAGCTGTGAGGTGGGGCCTCCAGGGATGGACTTGTTTGTCCGGCACATCCCGCAGATGTTCAAGCTTGCTCTGCAGGCCAGGAGAAAGTGACCATCAGACCAGTGTGGAGAAGCTTCCTGGTTCTCCTGAAAGGCTGTCCTGGAAGCTGGCAGCTGAAGGATTAAATGATAAAGTATAACTCTGCTTTGGAGTACACCTCTGCAGGTATGTTATGTGGTGCTGCACACTGTAAGAAAATTAAACTAAACAATTACAAGCACCACATGAAGGAGGCGTGGGTGGGAAAGTTGTAGAGCTATTACTCATCTTTGATACTCCCAGCACCACACATGTGTTTGCAGGCCAGTCCCGGCATGACCTCAGGCAAGTAAATGAAATGCCTTTGACTCAAAAACCTGCTTCCCTCAGTGAGAGTTGCATGCCCACAGCCTGGATTTCATTTCTTGCCTGCAGTCCAGAGCTGTGCAGTCCATGAAATGTAAGAGGAGCACAAGCTGGATCAACGCTGCCTTTCCTCTGGTGATTGTTATTGTTTGAAGTAGTCATGAAGATGCTGCACATCCTGCTGAAGAGATAACGAGGAGAAGGAGAGTACTGCTAACCTTAACACACACACACACACACACACACACACAGAAGGAAAACTGAAACCGATTGTGAACAGTTCTGAGGTTTTTCTTTCTACACAGGTAGGATGGCCCGTCCCCCTCTATTTCTTCACCTTTCATAACTGTCGCAACACAAATTAACGCAAACTCAAAGAATACTCAAAACAATTAATGTGTGCTCTTTTTTTATTTAGCTTATTTAAAACCTCAATCCTTTATTAAACTATAAGCAGGTAAAGGTAATGGAACCCCCATTAACATGTCCTTAGACACAGATGTGGAGGTGATACTGACATGAAAGAAAATTCACTCATTTATGTGTTTTGGACCTTTTTCTTCAGGTGGCTCCTGAAACGGTGAAGTGAGCCCTCATGTGGAGCCTCCCAGCTGCTACAGGGCGCCCCCCCCCCCCGGACAGATCACCCGTCTGTCGGAGCCATTAACCCATCCCGCATGCGTTTGGAGTGTGGAAGCCGCGCAGACACGCAGAGCATACCTCACAGACCCCCACCCCCAACCCTCAGCTGGATGAAATGGGTGGATGGCTTATTAGCTCCACGTTTCAGTCAGGAATGTTTGATCTGTTATTGATCCACGGAGGGAAAAAACCTTCTGACCGTCTAAAGCTCCTCCAGTGGGTGTTCCCAGCTCACTGATTGGTCAGAGGCTGCTTTTGTGCTCGTTTATCAGTGTCTGGAGAGCTGTGCATACCAATGCGCTGAGATTCCCAACTGGAAATCCAGGGATAACCGCGAGTTACTTCAGCCTCCTCCGCCCTGCGCGGCTCTCCGGTGGGTTTCTGCGCTCTGCCCGTTTTTACGAACTTCAACATTTCTGTTTTTGGACATTTCTTCTGTTTTTGTGACGCATTCGGGGCCTAACCTGGACCCCTGTCAGCGCCACAGGAGGGCGGCCGGTTTTAGGTTTACGTGATACTTATTAAATGAATTTTTGGAGGAGGTCTCTTTGAACTGACGCGGTTTAGTTGTGACTTCTGGAAGCAGCACAGAAAATAAATCAGACGACACAAAGCTGGTTCAGTGAAACATACGAACGTATTATTTTAATCGAGCCATATTTGCAGATTTAAGTGAAGGGAGGGTCGGGACATGGGGGGGGGGTTTACAGTGAGCTCTGTTAACTGCAGGCTGTTTGTGCAGATATTTGATTAATAAATGCAGATTAGATTCTGATTCCATGATTTTTTTAAAAATTTTTATTACGTGACCCGAAAAAAAATCTGTTCATTAAAATTATTTAATTCATTTTAAGGTATATCAAACCAGAATGCTCAGCATTTAAAGCCACTGAGCAGAAATAGTTTTGTTTCATATTTTTGATATTAAATAAACTAATAAAGCTGAATAAAGGGTGTGTGGGTGATGGGGGTTTTTCCAGGGGCTGTATGACATTTTTTAGATGTTTGTGTATCAAAGTGTGGGCTAAACTTACTGCTTGTGTATTAGGTTTGTGTCCCAGTGGCAGATGGGTCACATGTTGGCATCAGTGCTTTACACATGACCAGGTAATATTAGCAGTTTATGGCCAACAGCCTGTTACGTTTTTTTGAGTCTTTGTCTCTGGTATTGTGAGGAGAGTGAAGACAGGCTTCTACCCAGGAGAATTTCACAGGCCATCGAACTGGGGGTGGGGGGGGGGTGGGAGTTTCTGGTTTTTAAGAGGGCCGCAGCACTCGTGACTTTGGGAACCACAGCTCTGTCTGACTTTTTGCCGTCATATTTTCTTTCAGACATGTTCAGACCTGACTGCAGGCATCTCGCCCGCCCTGTTGCACAGCAGGAAGGAAACGTCCCGTCTCAGTGTGAATTTAACCTTTTTGTTGCTGCATGAAACGTTAGAGAAACATGAGCAGGGTCTGCTGCACCATGTCTCTGCTGGTCGTGGCGTTTCTGTGGACGCCGAGTTTTTCCAGAGGTGGTGAGTGAAGCAGCCGTCGCCACGATTACAAAATATTTGTTTTGCTTGAACTTGACATCACTGGAATATGTTCAACTGATGTGTTAATGGAGTGAAGTTACTCATGAGCCATCGCTTTCCAACTGCAGGCACACACGAGTTTGGACTGTTGTCAGTTATTAATATGTCAGATTAGCCTGTCTGAGAGGTTTGATACTCGCACTCTTACATGTGTGTTGGAAAAGGGTCACTGAAGTTTAGGCTCTCTGCCAAGACCCACATGACAGCGTGACGCTGCAATAGCTAAAAGTAAATATGCTGCAAACGTTTCATCTTCTCTCCCTGATTTTCAGACTCTAAGCTGTCCTGCAGTTTTATGGAGAGATGCATCCTGCCCTGCAGCTTCCAGGGCAGTTCTGAAGTGGTCATCCACTGGTTTAAAGAGACTGAATCAAACCTTGTCCACTCATACTATGGTGACCATGACCAGCTCGGACACCAGGACCAGCGCTTCAGTGGCAGGACTTCACTGTTCACGGACCAGATCTCCAGAGGAAACGCCTCACTGCAGCTGATGGGGGTGAAGGTTCAAGATGAGGGCCAATATAGGTGCTACACCAGCACCGTGACGGGAAACATGGAGTCGGTCATCACCCTAAATGTGGACGGTAAAAATAAATAGATCACATCAAGTGGTCCAATCAGACGAAGCAACAATTCTCAATCCAGTTACTGCAATGAAGCAACAAACTGAGCAACAAACCTCTTTATTCAACAGCATTTGGTTTCCAGCTAATTTGGTCACTGCATGACTGAACATCCTTCCATGTCCACAGACAGAACATTTGGTGAACATGTAACCCCCCCCGGGCTCATCATTACAAACCTAACCCCCTCTGACCCCGACGTTACCTCCGTGATGAAAACTACTCATCATGGTCATGTTGTCCTCTAAATCAGGAGGATTTTCTCTCATTTTGCTAACTATAAAATAAAAACGTGTGGGGGTCATTAGGCCCAACTCACTGTTTCATTAAAAAAAGATTAATTCTCTGCTGTTAACTGAATAATTCATACGTTACTACCATAACGTATCAGTGATGTGGGTATGTAACATTTTCTTTACCAAATCAGATGACTTCGTTTTACTTATAAAATTAAGTCAGTAGATTTAAGCTGAGGGGCACAGGAAGCTTTGTGGGAGGACCTGGACCCCCGGGGAGCGACCACAACACCAACACTAACCATTAGTAGTTTTAAATACTGCAAATAGCAATTCACAGTCCATTAAATTTAGATGGTAAATGTGTATCATTGTACTATGAAATGCTAAGCCAAAAACCATTTTAATTTTCACACTTTGAGTTCTGAGAATCAAGAATTACAAATTTGAAATAAATACTTTTAGCATTAAATTTAACATTAAATAACCTAGAAATAATGAGTTGGATCAACCAAACCTCAGTCTGACTTGTACAGGGATGTTTTTACCTTCTTCTAGCTTTGGTCCACAAAGTTGATCTTCAGCAAGTGGGGAAAAAGCTCACCTGCAGCTCTGAGGGGATCTACCCTTTACCTGAGCTCACCTGGTCTACCAGCCCTCCGAGAGCGCACGTCACCTTAAGCAACGCCACCACAGTCAGGCAGACTGATGAGCATCTTTACAACATCAGCAGTTTTGTGCTGCTTTCAAACAATGACAGTGACCTGGATTACACCTGCACAGTAAGCACTCCCAGAAACAGGAGGAGAGCAACTTTTAGGCAACAAGGTGAATGTTTGACCTCATTTGGAAACTAAACCTTAAATCAGGTTGTCATCAGCATATTGTTAAATATGGAAACTGTACCCACAGTAAAATTTTACAGCAGTTCCATCTTTTTTTAGGGACTGCTTAAAAAAATTTTTTTTAAAAATTTTTTCATGACTTGTTTTGTATTTCACGCAATCCAAAGGAAATATTATTCCATCCTTCAAAGCTCAGTGAGTCCAGTCCAAGGACACGTCTCTGCAGAATGTCACAGTCAATTCATCGGCTGTTACACCCTAAAAAAGTTAAACTAAAATCTTTAATTTGGAATCAGTGGAAAACATGTTTGCTTCTTTTATTTCAGCTTCAGTGACTGACGGCCACTCTGAAACAATAATCCACTGCTCCCCCTCAAACACCCCTGTGACGAGCCTCGTTTGGAGATTCAACCACAGTCAGACCATCCTGAGAAAGAGTGACGAGGATGCTCAGCACACCGTCTCAGAGGAGTGGAAGCAGCATGTAAAGGATGTATCAGAGTCAGGCAGCCTCACACTGCAGGACTTATCTTCAGATCAGGAGGGAACGTACACGTGTGAGCTCAGTGATGCTGAGGAGACGCACATCATCAACATCCACGTGAAGATCAGCGAAGGTAAATTAGCTTCAGTTTATTTTTCCCTGTTTTTGGGTCTATGTAAACTGTTTAATGTCTAATATTTATATAGCCTGGGCCTATTCCAGGAAATGGATTTATTAACCCTGAGATGAGGGAAACTGAGTTTTGATAAAGTAAACTCCGTTACCATGGTAACTCTGACTCCTCCCCTCCTGCTGCACCTGAGCCAGCGACCTGACACTCGTGGTTCATTTCCTCGTTCATAAAGTCGCCGTCAAAGCTCAGAGGCGAGCAAATTCTTTTATAGATGTTTGTTTTCTGCGCTGGAAAGATTTCCTATAGTTGCCGTTTAAAGCAGATTTATGTGAACACCGCCGATCGGTGATCAGTGATTGGTCGTGTTGTAATCGGTCACACTGATGAAGAGTCTCAGATAGATCTTGGAGATCAGCTGCAGACACGCTTAACATTTCATATTGAAATCTGTTCAGTCAGTCATTAAATGATGTCAAGCAACATCTGAAAGGCTGAACTTCGGTCTGCACATCATCACGTGTTCCACTCTTCCACCTGAGTCGGGCTCAGTGAGTCTGCTTGGCAGTGACTCTGGGATGGATCCAGACCAGATGAGGATCCCAGATTCAGCCGTCTCTGCTCACACACGCCTTTAACTTACTCCGATCGGCCTTTCTAGTAACAGGAAACTCAGAGTTTGGTTACTTTAAGCACGCTTCCTGGAACACGGCTGTGCTTAAAAACAAGCAAATCTTCCAGAAAAGGAAAAAAAAAGGAAAATCTGTATCTGACAACGTCTCCATTTCAGGTAATTCTGCTAAAAATGGAGGACTCATTGGAGGACTCATAGGAGCGGTGCTCGTAGGTGTCTTAGGAGCCGCTGGCCTGGTACTGTACTTTAAAAAGAAGAAAGGTAAAAATACATTTTGAATATAGTTTAATTCCACATTAATTTAGTGTTTGATGTTTTTGTATTGATGATGTCAAACATTCCTCAGAATGAGACGACTGAAAGCAGCAAGACTGATACTAATAATGTAAGTATCAGTGTGTATTTACATGTTACAGCTGAATATAATTCAGTAGAGTCTCTCTCCCCCAATCATCTTCTAGAGTTGGTGTGCTGTACTGGAATAAATCCATCCATGATATGACATTAAACTGTAGTTCTGGAGTTGTGCTTCATAACTAAAACAGTATGATTGTTTTTGTCTTTTACCAGGTGCTGATTTCAAGCAATCATTGAAACGAGTTTTCCTGAGAAAACGACTCCAGCCAATGAGTGTTAGGGTCACATTAAGGGGGAAAATGGGGGTCGAGGGGAAAGAAGAGGGAGAAATGACACCTGCTTCTGCCTTAAGTACAAACTTTATCCTAAAGGAAAGTTTTTAGTCTAGAAAGTAGAGAAGGCCTTCGTCTCCCAACCCAAACTGGCAGCAGGCTCCACAGGAGAGGCGGCTGAAAGCTGATGGTTCATATTTTATTTTTCTACTGTTAGAAACTCCAATAACTATGTAAGCCAGCAGTCTGCGAGCGAAGTATTTTATATACCTTGGTAAAACCACTGCAGCTGAGAGAGCAGAAGAGCAAAAAGTGGCGAGGCCTCCCAAAGCTGACCTCACACATGCCTTTGTCCACACCTCATCAGCTGCAGATAATCAGCAATTAGCAGAGGCAGCACCTGAAACTCACACCGACACTACAGAGCAGGGCTTGCAGAGGGGCGTAGTAACGGTACTGTGAGGTCTTTAGGACAGCCTGATAATAATGAATGTATGAGCTAGCGGTACCAGACGCACTAGTCAGTTAGCCTAATTAAGGTTTTAATTGATGCTGTGAATGGTTCTAATTGTTATGCATCGATCGGCCACCAGATGGAGCTGCTGCCCTGACATCTTTCATAATGCACGGTACAATGCGCCACACTTAAGTCACAGTTTATTCATTTTTGAATTTTTCTCATATTCAATGAGAATGAGCATATTCATAAATTTAAGTTTAATTTCTTTTAATTCTTTGTTGTTTGGAGTGTAACATGCAGCGTTCATGATGTGCGATGTCACAGTTAAGCAGCATTTAAAGTGCGGGTCATCATAGAAGGATGTGGTTAATAGTTTCAAATGCCTTTGTTTAGACGGCTTTTGACGTTGTCCATTAAAACAGGCATAAACATTGATTTGATATCCCAGCGTTTCTTAGACTAGTCGGTCTCATTTTTCCCTTGTATAGTTGAATAAATTGGGCACCAGGAACATCTCTAATATGAGCAGTGAAAAATATAATTCTAATGTTTACCTCTGCACTAATGTACGGTTTACATGAAATCTCAACTTTATATTGGCAATTTTATAAAATTAATTTTTAATTAGTATTTCATCATTGTTTTGAGTATTGCATTGAAACAGTGTACGGTCTTTCTTCCTACAGTGTGTGCACAATGTGAATGTGTTTCATCAGGCTTTAAGTATGTTGTTGGTACTAAAGCTGAAATCATCAGCCTGGAAAATTGTTGTCTACGAGCTCTGAATGCTGCAGTTATTTCTGATCACAGTCTGATGTTTTTTCTTTCCCATCACCACATTTTGTTTTAAATATTCTCAGAGTGCTGCTGGTAGAAACTTGAAAAGCAAAGTCAAACTAACAGATGTTAATTTAGGAGCTGGAGTAATTCTGATGCTCAGCTGAACAGGAAGTTTCAGCTGAGCTGCTTCAGTCATCAGTACACTGGTACCCCCTCATACAGTACTGCTGGGGGGGCAGATGAAACTCATCCATGTTTTACAGTTGAATTATAATCTCAGTGTAAAGGAATTAATTTCATGCTGAAGCACGTTCAGCTTTTATGGTACAGATGCTGCCAATCAGCACAGCTGTTTCTGCCTAATATGTAATGTGCACATCTGTCAGCACTGGCAGCATTTTATTTTATCTTTATGAAAACACAGTACTGAAAACAGCTGCTTTATGTTGATTTAATGAGTTCCAGCAGCTGCAGCACTACACTGAAAACATTTAAAATATTTTTTATTGTTTAATGTTCTAATATTCCCTGAAACCTTTGAATAAACTCATTTCTGCTCTCACAATTGTTCCGTGGGTTTAAATATCAGCTGCACATGATTATTTCTTCATCTCCATCAGTTTTCCAGCCTTCTTCCTGACAGACCTCCATGGGTGATGTCAGAGAAACCATTAAACTGCACTGAGAGCAGCCCGGAGGACTGGGCCACGGCTGCCCTGTCCTGGAGCTGAATCACTGCGTGCTGCTGTTTTTAACTTTGAAAACACTCCTCTGCTGCCCCCTGCAGGCCGCCACTGTCAACAACAATTTGATTAAATAATGGTTACTCACCGCTCCATCTTGTGGCGCCAATGGGTATTACAGGACGACCCGGCTCCAGTTCAACTGCTCTTAGACCGAAACCTCCGAATCCTGAACTTTTAGTTCACACTGGGTTTGAAGAGCAACTGGTGTGAAACCATTTAGAACTGTTGGGAGAACTGGATTTAGGAGCAGGGATTACCAGAGACAGCTTAATATTAAAAAAAATAAATTGTAAATTAAGACAAAGCTTTTGTTGATTTAACATTCTGGAGTTCTGCTCAACCAAACCTTTAACTTCTAATAAAATTTACATTTTGCTGCAGTATCAGTTGTATGTAAAACATTTCTGCACCAGTCATACAAGTAATACTATATATTGATAATTTTTTTTTTACTGTATTTTAATTTAAAAAAAAAAAAACCTTCCATAACTTGAAGTTTGACTCTTCCTAAAATGTTTTTACCAACTTGCAGAAATTTGAGAGCACTCAGGGTTCCCATTAAGATAAAATGGGAAAATTACATTCCAAAAACAACAAAATTAAAAAAGTGCCCAATGAGAAGTCACTTATTTTGATGGTAAGTTTATTAAAAAAAAAAAAAACCCAACCAAACAAAACCTTCAAGCAAAAAGAGCTGGTGAAGAGCCGCGACCGGGAGCTGAGAGGGACGGACTTCAGCGTCAACGAGGTCCAGTTTCCTATCCAAAAAAAGTTCATGCAGGGAGGCTCCCGGGCTGTCGTCGCTGTATGTAAACGGACAGCTTTACTGCGACAAAAACACCACGCCATGGCTCTACTGATCGATCAGGTGATCTGTGTCCAGTTTTTTCTACTTTCTCTGCAGTTTTCAAATGTATATTCAAATGTCTAAATAGGATCATTTACGCCAATTGACCAACATCGTGCGGTGATAGTTTTTGTTTCTCCCTCTTCTCGTAGACATTTCAGCCTTATGTCACTTTTTTGCCCTCAGCAACATGTTGGTGTAGTAAATTGCAGCGTTGCAAGTTGCTACACAACGCACATACCACATGGTGTGTATATACACACACAGAGCATATGCACACATCTTTAGTGAACACACAACAGACCATAAGTTAGTATAAACATGAGCACACTCAGATTCGTGTCATGGAATGGACACAGAGCTGGTTCGAGGGAAGAGACTAAAAATTTTTAATCTAGTTGAAAGAATTAAAACCTGACGCGTTTCTACAAGAGACACACATGTCCAAAACATCTGAACACACCCGTTCCTCCCCAATGTTCCCTCACATGTTCTCAGCCTGCTACAACTCCAGACAAAGAGGTGTAGCCATATTGATTAACAGGAAGATAAACTTTAACACTAACACCACAATAGACCCAGAAGGTAGATTTATAATTTATCTATTCAGAATACATATTTATGTATTGCTAGTATATATGGACCAAATGTTGATGACCCCTCGTTCTTTCACACCTTCACTTCACTCTGACTCCACACTTATAAGAGGAGACTTCAACCTGGAACTTAGAGATATTGACAGGCTCAGTACAGCAGTGAGTCAGAGGAACTGGCAGTCTGTCTTAAACAGTACATGAAGGATTTTGGTCTTTGTGATGCTTGGTGTTCACGTCACCCCACTCACAGATTATAGTTTTCTCACCAGTACATCACTGTCACTTAGACTACTTTTTAGTTAGCAGCTCCATGATGGACATCACAGACACTCAGATTCATCCTGTCACTATCAGTGATCATGCACCAGTGTCTATGAATGACACAGAAAAGATCAGGAACTGGAGATTTAATGATACTTTATTGATCCCACAATGGGGAAATTACAGTTGACAGAACCCCATCAAAAAAAACAAACATGGGGAGATAGGTGAACTGTGGCCATGGCGCCCCCTTCTGGAGGTGCTGCCATTAAAAAGAAACTATAGCAAAAACAAAAGAGGGAAACAAAACAAAACCATCTCATACTTTATATACATACACAGTATAAGGTTACAAAAACCTCTGATAGTGCAGCAAGCACAGAGCATAGCATGGGAGCAGTAGGGTGGGGAGGAGCAGGGATGGAAGAGAGCCAGTGGAGGTGGTGGTGGTGGGGGTGTCAGACTACTGTGGGGCTGACTCAAACGCCCCTCCTCAGCTAACAGTTCTGATAAGAGGTGGAAAAATGTTCCTCAGCAGCTAGGTCAGGGAGATCAGTCCAACACAGATCAGAAGACGACAGAAGGGGGGGGGGCATAGATCATGTTTCCAGAACATCCAGGAAAAGACCGATAAGAAGCAGTGCAAGGCTTCAAGGGAGACAAATTCCTCAATCTGTGACAGGCTGTACTGATTAATCTGTTGACAGCCTTTAGTCTTTCTGGTACCGCTCAGTGGCGACCAAAATCCAATTATCCGAATCCTCTTGTTCAATCCTTTGCCGTGCAGAACCAGGTACCCCTCCAAGATCTAATCCCTCCAATCAGCTCCAGGTGTACTGAGTCTGTACCTTTCTGCATAACCTTTCATAAGCAGCCTTACCACGGCCCAACAGCTGCCCAGACTTCCTGAATTGTAGCGACAAACCAGGAGTCTCCAGGTCCAATTTGGAGAATCCTAGTGTCAATAAGCTGAATCTGTATGTCCTCCATCGACAGTACAGCCAGGCACAGCATCTTCCACTCACAGGAATCCATAACGTAGCCAGCTGGGAATGTCAATTGGATAAGAGGGAATAGGGTTCTCCTTTCCCCAATCTCCCCATGGTAAAAATGTCATCAAAATAGTGGTGCTGAGAGACCAGCTGACCAGATCCATGATTATAATTTCTAGTTTGGAGGCTTTGTGAAGAGAGGCTCTAAGCAGCAAAGCAGGATCAAAAGTAAGAGCTGGGGAGGGAAGAGAAGTGCTTCTGTCTCTGCTGAGGAGCTGAAGAAGAGAAAAAAAACCAAACATTACTTGAAGAACAAGATTTCATTCATTTCAAAAAGGAGTGGTCAGCATATTTAGAACAGAATGATCTACCTGGAATATCAGCATGTGTTCTTTGGGAAGCAGGAAAGGCAGTAACGCAGGGCAAAAATGATCTTACTGCTCACATAAGAAAAAGAAAACATGTTAGAATTAGAACAGAAAAGACTTTAGAAACTGCCCATGCTGCCTCACCACAAGAACATACAACCTGAGGAAACAAACTGGAGTTAAATTGATAAAAAGGACAATTTATGTTGCAGAGGCTGCGTTTAGAAATTATGACTCATGACCCACAATAAATGCTTTTTAAAGACTTCTATGAAGCTTTATACTCAGATGAATCCATCTGATACTGAAATTGAAGAATTAATATAAATCTACCTAAACTAAATGACGAAACAGGCTGCAGCTCTGGATTCACCTCTTTCATTATCTTAATTTTATGAAGCAGTACAGCATCTCCCCAAAATTAAAGCCCCAGGCCCAGTGGTTTTCCAGCAGAGTTTTATAAAGAATTTTGGTCTGAGCTAGCACCCATTTTTTTCAGAATGGTGACTCAGATTCAGGATGATAACACGTTATCTCCAACCATGAACTCTGCCAACATTAGCCTGCTTCTTAAACCAGGCAAAGACCCCACATTCCCATCCAGCTACAGGCCAATCTCTCTCTCATCAATGCAGACCTTAAAATAATTTGCAAAGTCCTTGCCAAAAGATTAGAAAGTATTACTCCACTTATTATACATCCAGATCAAACAGGCTTTATCAAGGATCGGCACTCAGCCAATAATACACGTCGACTAATAAATATAATAGACTATTGTACTATTAACAAATTAGAGACTACAGTTGTGTCTTTAGATGCAGAAAAGGCATTTGACCGGGTAAATTGGAAGTTCTTACTAGCAGTCCTACAAAAATTTGGATTGGGTTCATCTTTTATAAATTGGGTCAGAACACTACACAGCTCCCCAAGTGTTAGGACAAATGATCTAATCTCACAAAGCTTCAGTCTGCAGAGGGGCACCAGGCAGGGCTGCCCACTCTCTCCCTCTCTTTTTGTCATTTTTATTGAGCCACTAGCAGCAGCAATACGTCAGAGTGCAAATATTAAAGGGATTCAAACTGAAAACACAGACCATAAAATTAGCCTTTATGCTGATGATTTATTACTTTTCCTTAGGAATTCACAATCTTCCATTTTGAAGACTATCACACTAATAGGCAAGTTCTCATCTATATCTGATTACTCCATCAAATAGGAGTAAATCAACAGTTTTGCCTCTTAATTGTAATTTCCATAAAACCTCAATGACCCCACTAAAGTCAGGAAATATTAGATATTTAGGCATAAATTTCTCCGCCAGGCTCTCAGACTTGGGTACAATTGAATCATACCCCCTTATTAAAAACAATAGAGGATGATCTATCACGGTGGAATAGTTTACAGATATCACTCATGAGGGTTGCTGCCATTAAAATGATTTTTTGGTAAAACAATCACCTTGGTTTAAGTCACTAGATTCAAACATCTAAATTTTTATGGAAAGACAAACAGTCAAGAATAAGCTTAAAAACTTTACATAAGCCAAAACACCGTGGCTGTCCAGAATTACCAAACTTTAATTACTACTTCTTAGGCTGTAGATTGCAGTACATTTCAAAGTGAATCAACTCCAATTCATTAGACAGGCCATGGCTGGATCTAGAACAGGCACTTTGTGGAAAAATAAAAATCTCAGATCTCCTTTCATAAGCCCCAGTATCAAACATCATAACTGCTATAAAAGCCTTTGTATAAACACCTCTCTGACAGCCTGGTGGGAATTTTTAAATATAACTAAGTCTTCACTTATCCCCTGTAAACTAACACCCATTTGGAACAATCCAGATATTTGTCAGAATAAGAAAATGCTGAATTTTCCATTATGGCGTGATAAGGGTGTAAATTTAGAACATATTATCCAAGATAGAAACCTTATTACATTCTAAGAACTTAAATCAATATAGATTTAGCAACGGTAGATTTCTAGAATATCAGCAACTAAAGTCCATCTTACAGGGAAGATTTAACCTGAATCAATTGAATTTAGAAATACCTACATGGGTAACAAATTTCTTAACCTTGGTACCCCAAAATTGTCAAAATTATATAAATTATTACTAAAAACTGATGAATCAGTTTCTCCCCCGGTGCAAAATGGGAACATGATCTTTCTGTCAACCTGGATCAAAATTTATGGTCAGAAATATGTTTAAATATCTTTAAAATAACTAAAAGAATATAAAATTCTCCATAGAACACACTATACTGGACAAAGGATGTTCCAAATGGGCCTCACACACTCAAACATATGCACCCACTGTACAAGCAACTCAGGAGAATTATCTACATGCTCTGTGGTCTTGTGTACCTGTTCAGAGATTTTGGCAGAGGATATGTGAAGACCTATCCACATGGTTTAGCTGCCGTGTTCCAACTTCCCCCAGACTATGCATCTTAGGTGACGTCAGTGAATTAGTTATGTAGCCAAAAAAAAAAAAAAAAAACACACACACACACACACACAGTTCTTACTGCCTCGTGCGTTGCTAAGAAAACCATCCTCATGAACTGGAAGTCAAAAAATAAACTGTTACTCAATACACCGGCTCCCAGTGGGTCGGTCTGGCCTGTGCTTTTGGGGCCCTGGGATGCCTGCATTGCGGGGGTGGGTGGGGGACAGGGCACCGCATTTCCAACTCAGGCCAGTTTGTCCCATCGATACACACAGGACCTTTGGGGCAGCCATGTTACCCAGAGCTTGGTGGCCCCACTCAGACCCTCATTACGTCTGTCCCTAAATTTTATTTATACTTTAGACATGAAGGGTTTTGGGGGGGGGGCAGTGTGGGTGAGCACTGACAAGCCACAGTTGGTGCTTGTGGCACAGCTGTCCCCTCAATTTTAACTGCACTCTATACACCTCATTCATTCACAAAAAAGCCAAAGTTGGGGAGGGGTGGATGGGTCATCTCACACCCCAATTTCTTACCTTGGCTTCTTTGGTGTGGGGGGGGGCTGGCTCCTCATCACCTCTGGTTCTTTGGGGCCCTTGCTCCTCGGCGGGGGGGGGCTCTGTCGGGGCCTCCATCTCCCGTCTGCTGGGGTGGGTGTCGTCTTTGGAATGAGTGGCCGTGGGTGTTCGTAGGTCATGATGGGCTGCTGGTGGCCTGGACTTCCTGGACTCTTTGCCCGCCTTTAGCTTTGATGGGTGGAGCTGCGGCATTCTGCCCTCATTGTAAGTACATTTCATGACAAACAACCAAGTTTAAAAAAAAAAGAAAAAAGTTGTTTGTGCAACTATGCTTTCAGATCACTGTTCTGTTTGCAAGATCAGCCAGACATGACAGGCTTTAAATAAATATAAAAGGTGATCATCTTCACTGGGCTTGGAGGTACAGCTACATTCTGTCCAGTTTCATAAACCCCATCCTGTACAGTTCATGAATTCAAGATAGGACTACTAAAGAGGAACAATAATACTGTCAAGCTAGAGTTAAACATACAGAGCACCCACGTCTGTGGGGTGCTGTGTTTTGACAGGCCGTGTGATTTGTTTGTGAAGGAAGTCCTGAAACACTGATTAAATGTCGTAATTGTTTAAAGAATCAGAAGATATCACATGCACATGTGGGTAATTGAGGGAGACGGACCTTCCCAGAAGAGCCCCGCTCTAAGCTAAACATAATTTTATACTGCAAGCTCTGAGTTCAAAAACCGATGGAGAGCGCCGTGTTTAGACTTGGCCTTCTCCGATTGGTTCGGCCAGTGGTTGGTTCCAGCATCATGGCACAAGCTTCCCCCGTCATGTTTTATTCTCTTTAGCAACAAAGTGCCAGGACCTACACAGCCTTCCCTCAGACACAGATGTTCATGTTTTGGTAAAACCTTTGAGGATAAGATGAGCATATTCCTCTGAGACCGAAAAGGTCAAATAAGAAATGTATTGCCCAAAGGCCTTGGAGTTGGTTTGGCACCCTCTGCTGTTGCTTTGTCTAATGTATTGTGTTTATTATTTGGTTGTGCCACAATTTAGTCGAGTAAAAACAAACAAAAAAAAAATCCAACACCACCCTCCTTTTTCACACAGTTCAGGAATTTGAAACCAATTTGACACCCCTGTGGTCAACCTATTGATCAGAAACTCTTAATGGCTATAATATAATTTTAGGCACAATAAGTACTTTCAACACAGACCAGCTCCAAACTGTGAGCCATTGTGTTCTTGTCATCTACAGTACGTTTATCTTCCCAAGGTCAGCACATCACTGTGGCAGACAGTAAAGAATGGCAAAGCATAGAAAAGCATTTAATAGCATAAATTATAAGCAATCACATCTTCCAAAATCACCCTCCTTTTCTGTAAATTAAACAAAATGCTAAACTATATAGACTAAAGCACAAAATCATGATTATTCTTGCAAACACATTCAATATACCTGCTTAAAGCACATCACATATGATTCACCACTTTCAGCATCTGCTAAACACAGATGCCGTCATTACAGGTTCAAACCCTTCGTCTCCTCCTAGGAATTAGTCATCCACTTCTTACAGTAACTGTAAGAGACTAAAAGAAAAATTAGTTTGTCCATCTCATTTCCCAAAACTTTTTATCTCCGAGTTCTCTGCTAGTTTTTGACAACGCTCTGGAGAACTGAAGTGCTACGGTTTAATTTTAGACTGAGTCACATCTGTCATTTTATTCTGCTGTTAATGACGTTTTGTTCACCAAGTTTTCCAATTAGTCTCTAAAGTTAAACATTCCTGATTTATTATAATTAACCTGATCTACGCTTTGTTTCATTTTGGCCCAACAGGCATACAGTGACTCAAACTCTGCTATACCTTAAGTTTGCTTCAGAACCCCACCAGGAACTTCTGTGGGGCTGACTGTTATTGGCATAACCTGGACCAACTCCGGCACCATCCCGTTCTCCTGGAAGATGAGGACAGTCTGTCTCCCACACATCAGCCCTCCCAGCCTCCCGTTTTCATAAACCAGTGATGTTAAATCCAGCCTGTGCGGACTGGTGTGTTCCCACACACAATAAAACCAGGTCTCCAGGTCAAGAGACCCAGCCTCCTTATAACGGCACACGCAGGGAGCAGTTACTAGTATCCATGAGAACTAGTCCAGTCTTATAAAGTTCTGATTCTTCATGTCTTTCGTTTAAAAAGTTCAGTCTTGAACTGCAGGCCTTTGGTGTCAATATTTAAATCTGAATAGAGACTGGTCAGATCAGGTCTAACTACTCAGTTTTATTAATTTGATGCATTAATTTTATCCACTAAATATAAACACCCTGACACAAAGAACAACTTCAAGGTCTACACACTACAGATTTTCCCCAGACACATATCTAACAGCAGAAGTCTGTGTTGAAAGGTTATTCAGTGTCTTTCGATACTCCAGATCTCTTGATTAGTTTAGCCCAGTCTAAATGTTTCTACAAGTGAACCTATGTTCAATGCAAAGCCAACAACTGCTGTAACCAACCTTGTCAAACGCATCACTGACAAACAGTTCAGTTTGAGTGTAAGCTGATCTTCATTGCTTGTGTTGGTGTATAATTCAGATATTCCTCAAGCACTTGCATCTTAATTTCAGCAGTATCAGGTCCTTCTCTGAACTGTCCACTTCATTCAGACTATTCAGGAAAAAAAATGCTCTAAAAAAAACAAACAAAAAAAAAAACATTTGGAAGAGAAAAACATCCTAAAGCTCCACACAAGTCTACGATCAGTCATCCTAGAATATACAATTTAAAACTCCATGTGTGCACATGTGTTACACCAAAGACAAAAATAATGTTTCCAAGATCCAATAATTCTTTGCCTTTGGTCATTCAGCCAGTTGATGCCCTTAAGAAAAGTAAATGACCCAATTTAAAAGAAACTCCTTTATCATACAGACACATGTTTATGACACATGACTAAAATTACAACCATTACTGATCTCAGTTTGAAAGGAAAAGCTAATAGTTTTAGTTTGGTGTTGTAAGAGAAAGCCTGATTACTTTTTAGGACTTCATTTATTTTACAAAACTCATCTGTGGTCATTAACTGAAATCAGGCACGTGTCCCTCAGACCTCATGGCAAGAAAAAAGCAATTCTTACCAAAAACAGATTACACTCCTGTGGCCTCCCAATGATAAAATATCAAACAGATTATGAGTCAGACTACTGAAAATGCCAAGACTGGAATTGAAACACTTTGCGAGTTCCTTGACCCCCGACCACTAAAGTGTTTTCTTCACTGTAACCTTTTGACTGGACGCACCTGTTGTTAACGTCCCCCAAGTCGGAGAGGACACCTGTTGTTGTCCCTCCCCCTAGGCCCAGACTTTACACAGAGGTCATGGGGTCAGGAACTCACCGTGGCTGGGCCTTCTGAGCGACAGCAGTCAAAGCTGTCCGTGTGTTCAGGTGGGTCAGAGTTTTATTGATAACTGATCAGAGTCCAGTCCCCACTGATGTCGTTCAGCCTCTTGTTCAAATGAAACCGATTTTTGTCAGTCAAGTCTTGAATTTTAATTTTCTCCTACTCCATCCTTTTGAGACAAACTTTATGTCTCAGTAATCTATCTAAAGGGTATATTGATTTCTTTGTATCACCTTTTTGTATTTTCTTCTAAGTTTGATTTTAGTATATTTGTTCAGATATTCAAAATTCAAATCACTGCTCTTCTCTTATAATCCATCTTAGTTTAAATGAAATCTGCCAAGTAAATAAATGATGCACAAAAGTTTAAATCAGGTAATTATCATATTTTAAAAAAAGGGAGTATTTGACATCAAATCGTGGGCCGGAAGTGTAAATGTTTTAAGGTTGCAGAGTGATAATTTTGTACAGCTTTAAGGAAAAAAAAAACAATCCAGAAGATTATTGGATGAAGGGATATTATTTTTGAATGAATTTTATACACTTTAAGAAAAAGAACTTGTTGATTTAGACCACTACAGTGCCAAGTCTGCCTAACAGGGTCTCCATGTGACCATGATTTTTTATTTAGTGAATACACAATTTAATCATTTAAATCAGTTACATCATTTCTCAGTCATTTCTGTTCCTTGTTACAACATCATCGTTTCCTCCTGCGTGTATCTCCATCCATGAGTGAGTTTTTCCATGTTTTAGCAGCAATAAAGCTGAGATGAACTTCCGCCGAAACAGGAAAAAGGACTCTGTAGTAATGTCGAATTTACGAGGGAAAAAGTATGCCTGTAACGAAGAAATATAAACGTTAAAGGTTAATAAGCACCTGGCTGACAGTGGCACAAGGTTTGTTAATATTTCAGACAATAAGTTCTGTACACTCAAATTGTTAATTGATCGTGTCCGTATATGGAGTAATGAGAAGCGGTATGCTAGCGATCGTAATGTGTTACAGTGAATGGGGATGCTGTTTTATGTTTTTAATAGTAAGTGTATCAGCAGCTCAAATCTGATGTACAAGTTACGGTTTATGTGTGAGTAAAATGTATGTTACATCAGTATTTTCAGTTTAGATAGTAATCTTTGATTTGTTTCCTAGCTCTTACGGTGTGTTCATAAAAGGTTTCAAGGATTCAAGTCTTCAATAAAATGTCTATGAACCATCAGTATAAGAGACCATCATTCAGTCGGGGATGCTACACCCACCACTTTGGATATTTATGGTGGAAATTAAAAAAAAAAAAACCCCACGCATAATCTCTTGGAAACTCCACAATGATTCAGTCTCTGCTGGAGTTACAAAGGTGAACAAACTGGTGTCCAAGCTCACAATCCTCGAAGACATCACTTGTCAAATAAAGGAAGGGGTGACGTACATAATGAGGCTATAATCTGTGGGGTCAACACACTCCCTTCTCAATTGGCGTTACAAGACGGACCATCTTTTTCCGGGCAAGTGCAATAAATACAAGAACTGAGCAATGCAGCAGGAGACTTGCTGGATCCCAGTTCAACAGTCACAGCACTGAGTGCCAAAAAGAGCAAGGGACTTCTGACTGTGCAAGGTGTGGTAATGGAGGCAAGTTATCTGTCTGCTGCTTTTTAACCTGAAAATTATTTGTCGCAATGCAGCAAGGAGTAGCAGTCCAGTGTGTGCCGTTTTGTCCTCCGGTGTCCGCAATTAAAAAAAAAAAAAAGTCACCAGCGGAAAAGAGGAGGTCCCCCTTTGGACCCTACTCCTGCAACAGGTACAGACAAACCGGGTAGAAGGGGGCATATACTGACAGACATTATGTGCAAACATGCCACAGTCTGAGGAGCATTATCATGACCCTGTTCTAAAATTGAGCTAAAGTTTAAAGTGAGTTTTCAATACAGGGTTCAAAACACCAGCTGCACCCTTAAACAGGTATGCCTTGATGGTACTGGCTTGCTTACCAGCATACCATCATCATTTCTTACAGGATAAAACCCGAGTATTAGTCTGCCTCTGGAGGGAGGGAGGGGGCAGCTCTTTTTGACGTGCCACTTGGTGGAACAGTTACACTGACGCACACCAAACGCGCCAATGCAGACTATGGCTTCAAACTCCAGAGGACAGGATTCACAAAGATGGAGGTGTTTAAAAAAGAAAGGGGGGGGGAACCATGATGTATATGCTAAGCTTTTAACAGTATAAATAAAATATAGACTAATTCAAACAATGCATCTTTTATATGTATTTTATGTGTGGGGGGGGTCTTATAGTGATTTATTACCAATAACTACTTTCCTTATTAATGACTTGGCAGCCCCATTGCTCCTCAAACAGCACTGGTTATTGCAGTGTTCCATTCTCAATTTATCATTACAAAATCATTAAACTTTGATCAGTTGAACAGAACAAAATGTTTCCCTTTTGGAAACTGTATAAAGCTGTTACTTTATCTAAGTTGGTCCACTTTACTGAAAATTAAAATGTCACATTTTAGTTATTGTGGTGTTCAGGCATCACTTAATGTAGCAGAACAGATTTTACTGCATTTATTCAACTGTTCACCTGGACCATAGAGACAGAATCTGTAATCATAAAATCATGCATTTCCCCTCAAACGTTCATGCTCTTCCTGGTGTGTGTCTGTGTGGCCAGCATCTCAAGATTGCTTCAATCACCTTGTTGAATAAATGCTAACAATTAAGACGGCATTGAGGGAAAATGGGACGTGTCCCTAATTGAGATTCTGTGTTCTATTCAACTGAACATCGTGAAGGATTTTAACATTTGGAGGCACCAGACGGGCTGGGGTGCAATTTTTTCTCCAAAGGCAAATCAAACACTGTCATTCAATATTCTATTCATGCTAATCCAGCTTTAATTTTAAGTATTCCCCAGTAAACTGAGTAAATGGTTGTAAACGTCCTTTTCCTCAGGCACAGGTCGCAGACGTTCTGGAGAATGTCGAAGTGATTGGGGTCGTGGAGGACACAAACACAAAGGGCATCCTGAATATTCTCCTGAGTGATGAAAGAGTCCTGAAAATCAACACTGACCTCTGGGAACCATTTGAGGAAATCTTAAAGACTGAAAAGGTTCTTGTCACCATCATGAAAGTTGGCAGTAGAGTATTAAACCAGTTCAGAATTAGAGTAAAACCCATGTATATGTACATTTAAGTGAATTTTTGGTGGAGGGTTTTTGGCACCATTTGCCTCAAACTGAGGGAAGAGAAAATTGGCTCACAGGATATGCAAGGAGGGAACAAATAACTTCTTTAAATTAATTCAGTAATTAATGTCACAGGTTCTATATTATTACATTCAGTCAATTTTATTCTTTTTAATATACCTACATTAAAAAGGGCCTTTATGAGGAAGAAGGGATGCCGTGTGTCAAGGTGGACATGTTCTACTGTCAAACATCCCAAACAGGACAGCACATCATGGGGAGTATTTGCATTAAAAGGTGCATATTTTCATACAATGTATGAGTTTATGATTACAAAGTGTTTCGAAACATATGAACTTTGTTACCTTCTTCAATTTAAATTCATTAAACAAAGCTCAACATGTCAGTTTGCAGAAAGATGCTGTGGATCTCCCGTTTCCAGAGAGGCAGTCAGCAGCCTCAGGTTGGACATCGCTGTGAGACTTAACAGTGGGGAGAAATCCAATATTGTTCTATAAAAATGTTCTTATTTAAATGTTTGTTACTATTATGATTACAATTTTTGTAGCCGTCGCTACAAGGACAGGAATACTTAGACAAAACTGACTACACTGACAGACAAAACGATCAAAAACTATAGTTATGTTTTTAAACTTTAAATTTATTCTTATCAGATGACTTAGACTTGTGCCACTTCTGCAGAGAGATGGAAAACGAGGACTTGAACTGGGTAACAACATTTTGGAATTATTCAAACAGTGCTTTAGGAAGTTAAATGAAGACACTGTAATATTATCTTGGGTAATGCAAGCTTGGCTAAGGACCTGCCCCCCTGCAGACCTATACTGGAATAAGTGGGAATAGAAATTAAATGTTATAATTGTAAAGAGGTTTTTGTTGAAAACACCTCATTTATCCCTTTTAGATACAGTGAGATGTGCCTGAGGTGGTTCCATCAGACCTGTGGGAAGCCCAACAACAGAAAACAGATTTGTTTGCTTTGCATGCTCTTTAAGTTTAGAGTTTCTCTAAATCTTAATTTTGAAAAACATGCTTGATGTTTTTCTCTTTCCAAAACTTTCAAATAAGGTGATTAAGGGAAGGAAAGAGCCAAGGTCTCCACATTTACTCCATTTAACATCCACAGTGCTGTAAACCAACTTGGTCCCATGTTGGGGGGGTATCCACGTGTAACTTTGGCAAATGTTTTCATATTCAAGGATGGTTGTGTGTGATGGTAGGAGGATGATGTGTTAGTCACTGATCTGTAGGGTAGGAAGACGTTCCATGGTGTGCACCTCAGGCTGAAATAATGTTCCCTTCAATGTTTCTAAAAGCTTTTTTCTTCAATTGGAAACAAAATAAAAACAGGCACAAGCTTCAGACTGATGGAGAGATATTTTATAAAATCTAATCCATATGACGGATGATTATTTTAGACACACACACCCCCCAACCGACATCAACTACCAAAAGTTAGCACCTAGAATTCTTTTATCCCATAATATTTGACATAGAGGGATTCACAGGAAAGCCTACTCTCAACTTTTCAGAAGTCTAATTTGTGTGTCCTGGCATCAGCTAGCTTCCATAGTTCAGCAATAAAGAATGACAAACACACGCGATGTGTTGAACACACCGTTTGGTGGCCGACTGATACCTGACTGATACCTGTCCTGCTAAAGTGAACACGAAGACTGTTGGCTCCGCCTCTCTGGCTGCAGTGCGAACTCCCGACATGGGGACAGAATTTCTTCCAAGACCGGGCTGTGATCACAATGGATCAACTGTATGAACGACAGCTTTACACAACGCCTTGGCTCTACTGATCAGGTGATCTGGGTCCACAGTAATGCTTTTTCCTGACATGGAAACAAACAGGATAAGTCTAGGTGAGGCAAAAATTGTCTAATTTTTCTGTGTTCCAAACTTAATAGCTACAAACTCATTACAGTTACAGCGTTCGACTGCAAAAGTAAAAAAATATACATTTCAAGCAACATTTACCATTTTGTCTTGGCTTATTGTGTTGTGAAAGTTTTTTAATATAAATTGACCATATTTCTATTGTCATCGTCTTTCAGGGCATTTATGCAAAAAAAGGGCTGCAGTGTCTCAGGTGGACTTGTGACACAGTCAAACATCCAAACCAGTGGATGCTACTTCATGTGGAGTCTTTGCATTAAAAGACTGAGTCCTCAGCCTAATACATATGTACAAGTAAAATGGAACAATAGTTTTTATAAGAAAAAAGGCCAACGAGACAAAGAAAAACAGAATGAAAAAATTCACTTAAAAAAAAATAAAATCTGTCTTTAAAATAATGTTTAGGCCATTTTTCAGTTTGACCTTCAAATCTTGATTTTCAGTTTACTGAGAAAATCTTGGAGTCAGCAGATTTTCCACCTACTAAAAAGGCCATCAACACAGGCTGCAAGTTGCAACCACTCCGCCTAGAGACAGGCAACTTATTCGCAGTTATTTACAGTAACAGGCGCAGTAAGCACTGCATGTGCTCTGGTTTGGTTAACACTGATGACCTGACAAACCTCTGTGGGGAAGGAGCATAAGACTGACTGCAACTGGGTAATGACATCCAAGAGACTCTGAAAAGTTAAAAGAATTCCCTTGAAATGGTATTTTAACCTATTTTAATTTTTTTTAACAGATTGTGTGACTTGTGTTCGCGGTGGTTCCACCAGTACTGTGTGAACAGCCCACCACCAGAAGAAAGCTTAATTTGTTCAGCTTGTAAATAGCTAAAATAGTGACTATGGTGTTTGCTGAGGGCACACACAGAAAACGTAGAATAAAATATTTTTATGTCTATCATGTATAATTAATGTGCTGCAAACAATCTCCAAAATCCCCCAGATTATTAGGCACACTGCTTTATTCATCAAATAAAAGCAGTCATGGTTGGATAATAAGTGTGCAGTATAGCACTTCAGAGACCTTTTTATCTTCAAGGGGGCAATTATTTCCACAGCCAGGAGTACAGTACAGATAAAATTAATTTATACCATAAAAACATACAGAACCACAGCAGATCATTTAAAAATAACTAATGTGACAAAAGGTTCTCTCAGTGCGTTTGTCCTGCATCTTGGCCCCTGATATCTGCATCCAGAGGGGAGAACTTAAAGCCCTGGTGCAGTGGGTGGTCTGGGTCTGCTAGGGTCAGGTTGACCTTTCTCACTGACCTCACCTTTTCTAAGTCAGGGAGGTCACTGGAGGCTGTACCAGCATTTTTTTTCTACACACACCTTTACAACTCCAAGCAGCTTACTCCTGTTTTTAACATTTAAAATCAGAACCAGCAAATAATATTAAACGTAAGAAAAGACTCAAAACAAGAGTTAAACATTTTCATAATGTAAAATCCACATTAAACCCACGGAGCTTCTGATAATGGTGCATCCTCTGAGCCTTTAGCAGAGTGAACCTACGTGGGCTTCAAAGGCCAGCTTATTGTCAGGAGTCGTTCCCAGATATTGTTCCTGGTTTGCGACCTCCACATGTCCTCCAGAAACTACCACGGGGGGGGGGCACAGATGTTGGCAGACGGAGTAACACCGCCTGTGTGGAGCAGTTTAAGCCACTCGTTCCACGCAGTGCGCGGCAATGTCGTGAAATCAGTATTAAAAAAAATCATTCAATTAACTTACAAAACGACACGTTTGTTTTTCAGTGTTTCTTGCAGCGAATACAGACCATTAAGAAGTAGCGCGCAGGAACCACGTACGGCGTGGCAACTGGCTCCGCCTCCTCTGCGCGCTCTCGAGGGTGGGGACACAATTTATGTCGGGAATAACTACTTCGGCACCACACCGGCAAAACTCATTGGATTAAAAAACACCTTGATTTAAAGAGAAATGCTACCGGAACTTTACTTTCTCTCACAACAACTTGGTGTCAAAACGCTTAATATAATTAATCTAATTGTAAAAAGTCACATAACTACGACACATACATAAATAAAATTACAGGTTGGTTTTTGGTCCGTTGAACAATAATTAGCAGCGAATGAGAAGTACTACCAGGAAACTTGGGGTGGAAGCGCAAACTGAAGAGACCGACAGCACCGACCCGAGCTGCTTCGATAAGCGTCGGTACTCACCGGAGCTGTGCATGTCTGAGCTCTGCCCGTCGCTTCCTCCAACCGGCAGCCGTCCCCCGCTTCCCCTTGGACTCTCCACACAGGCCGGAGTATTCTTGGTGTCCGTCGTTACTGCTTCAGCTCCGACCCGCTCTGTGCAGACTTTAGCCCGCCGTTCTCCCGAGGACCATCCGTCTAATTGTATCTTGATTACTCCCGCCAGGCACCTTATGGCTCGTAAGGAGCTCGCCCTGATTGGCTAACAGCAGTCCTCCCGGGACATGAACTGACGCAGGTGTAAATAATTGAGCATCAGGGTGGGACGTCAGAAGAGAAGAAACTTATGGGGTTTTTTTTAGGTTTTTTAAAAAAACTATGTTATTTCAATAAAAACATCCAATAAAACCCATTAATTAATAATACAAAAGATAAACATAAAAACTATTCCTCCCCCTGAATGACAGACAGAACATAGACATATGTCGTTGGGTCTGAAGCAGCATTAAATGTGGGCATCTTACGCCATCTAGTGGTGAAACCACGTACTACAGCAACAATGCATCTACCTGAGAGGGTTAACTCGTGGGTGAATCCATTATGTGTGCTCGCAGTTGATTATGTTATGTATGAAGTCTGAATCTCAAAAGTAATTAGATGTCAAATAGTGTAATTAAAAGTATACAGTGATGACAATAAATATAAAAGAAAACACTGCAGTAAAGGACCAGTACCAAAAGAACTATATAAATATTCAGGTGCAGCCATGCTCATTTGCTTCCCACCATTTGCAGATATAGAACCAGTTTGACTTCTTCCAGTGATTGACCTTTAGTGATAACTTTTGTGATGGAAAGTTTTTGACATCTTTTTCACGACAGGAGTGTAACATGAGTTCTTATTTACCTTTTTTATATTTTTCCCATCACTGGGGGTGAGGTCACTGAGGTGGTTAAACAACTCCTTGGTGGCAGGGCCCCTGGGGTGGATGGGATTCCCCCTGAGTTTCTGAAGGCTCTGGATGTTGTAGGGCTATCTTGGTTACCATTCCTCTGTAACATTGTGTGGAGATCTGGGGCAGTGCCATCGGATTGGCAGACCGGGGTGGTGGTCCATTTTTAAGAAGGGAGACTGGAGGGTGTGCTCCAACTACTGGGGGATCACACTCCTCAGCCTCCCCAGTAAGGTCTATGCCAGGGTGCTGGAAAGGAGGGTCCCTCCGTTAGTCGAACCACTGGACACTGGACCAGCTCTTTATCCTCTCAAGGATATTCGAGTGTGCCTGGGGTTTTTTCCATCCAGTCTACACGTGCTTTGTGGACTTGGAGAAGCATTTGACCGCGTCCCTCGGGGTATCCTGTGGGAGGTGCTGTGGGAGTATGGGGTGTCTGGGTTATCGTTGCGGGCCATTCAGTCCCTGTACAACCACAGTGAGAGCTTGGTCCGTATTGCAGGCAAGTTGCTGCCCCAGGTGGAAGAGTTCAAGTATCTCAGGGTCTTGTTCGTGAGTGATAGGAGAAGGGAGCGGGAGACCAACAAACGAATCGGGGCTGCGTCTGCAGTGATGCGGACGCTGCACCGGTCTGTTGTGGTAAAGAGGGAGCCAGGACATGCTGGACATGCTGGAGGGATTATATCTCTCGGCTGGCCTGGGAACTCCCCCGTGACCCGGCCCCAGATAAGCGGAAGAAAATGGTTGGATGGATGGATTTTTTAAACTTGTAGTTTCAACAGCAGAAACAAAACTTAGCCTGCAGATGAGGCAGTGACTCACCTTTGCTCCTCCTCCTGACCCGCCCTCACCAGGTAACCTGGTCAGCTGTGCTCTGTCAGTCTCTTTCTCTTTCCAGCCAAGCAGACGAAGAGAGAACCAACCTGCTCGTATCAGTACGAGCTCCACTTCCCTCTGTAACACCTTTTCATGCAGACATAACATACAGTCAGAGGATGATCCGTGGCAGATGTTCAGTGCCTTTTGTGGTCTTTTGTTTCCTGTGGAGGATCCTTCCTGTCAGAGGAGGTCAGTTTGCTGCTCCTGCCTTCATCACAAAATATTTGCTCAGTTGAACCATAACCCAACAACAGCATATAACTGTGTGGGGCTAGAGTAACTTGTTAGGATATGCAGAAGTGTCTTGTTTAAACTTGAATATTTCGAGGGCTTGGAGCCACAGTGGTGTAAGTGACATTTCACCAACTTTACAGGAGAGCCAAAACAAAAGATGATCATAGTGTGCTCTTACTTTGTATGCTGATTTTAGTTCCTTAAGCATGTTCCTTTTTATAAATTTATGACACAATGCTTAATGAACAGTAATCTGGTCTTTGTCATAAATGCACCAACTTCTTGTGTGCATTCACAGTTAATTTTTGTTGAATAACTCTATTTCTATTCATATTTGACTTCTGTAATTTTGACAGTAGATAGAGCACATCAAGAGCTTTCATTTGATATATATATATATATATATATATATATGTTACGGGTGTAACTGACCAAAATGTCAGTTACACCCGTATAGCTCCAAGCCCTCAATTTCCAAATGCTACATTTGAGTGTAAAATATAATTATTCTGCTGTAATGAAGCACATAACACAGGTTAATTATGGAAGTATCCCAGTAACTGACTCAGAGTTTAAACTAGCTGTGTGTCAGAGTGCCTCACCTCAGGGTGGACAAACTTAGTTTACAGTCAACCTGCTTCCTGCAGCGGAGCTACGGCCACTCTTGGATCCTACTCTTACTCTTTTTTTTTGGTGCAAACCTGTGCTCAAATGACAGACTGTCTTTGAATACATTTAAGACAGTTATGGTTAATTTATACTTGCAGATGACATTAAGAAGCTACTGTGGGGGCGCCCGGGTGGCTCAGTGGTGGAGCAGGCGACCACATACATATCCGAGTCCGAGTACCGGTCCATTGTGATCCACCATTTCCTGTCTCCCTCCACTGCCAGAAAAAGCCGCTGTGGCCAAAAAGTAAAAAAACAGCTATTGTGACTCCTCCTGGAATGAACCTTGGTGTCTTCTTACCTGATCTTTCAGATGCTGACGTGTCCTGTGTTTTTATGGAGAGATGCATCTTACCGTGCAGTTTCCAGAGAGGCTTTGATGGCATCATCCACTGGTTTCAGCTGACAGACCAAAACCTCAACGTCCACTCATTCTACCTCAACAGAGACCAGCTTGGATACCAGAACCAGCAGTTCAGTGACAGGACTTCACTGTTCAATGATCAGATCTCCAGAGGAAACGCCTCACTGCAGCTGACAGAGGTCAAGGTTCAGGACCAGGGCAGATATAAGTGTCACACCAGCACCATCCAAGGAATCCAGGATTCATTTATTAACCTAAAAGTGGACGGTATGAGAAATATGCAGTAATACTGAAAACTACTCGTGGTTTCTTAAATATAAATAACACATGTCCAAATGTAGCAAACATGTTTTTAATGAAGGAGCCACAAACACCAATGATCAGGCCTGGGGTCCCCCGACCACAGTTATTGATAAATGAAGGTCCTTTTTGTTTTACAGCTCTGGTGCATGAAGTCAACATCCAGCAGGTAGGAAACAGGCTCACCTGCAGCTCAGAGGGGATCTACCCTGAGCCTGAGCTCACCTGGGCCACCAGCCCTCCATCCGGCAAATACACGGCTCAGCAGATGGAACAGCAGACTCATCAGCACCTTTACAGCATCAGCAGTTTTCTGTTTTTTTCACACAGCGATGCAGATGTGGGCTACAGCTGCACAGTCAGCACTCGCAGAAACAGGAGGACGGCAACTTGGAGGCAGCTGAGTGAGTCTAACCCCAGAAATGATTCGGTTCACGTCTCATAAAATACAAACTCAGATTAATGTGCTACTGAACTACGCTGAGCTGAGAGTCAACACAAAACCTGGTCCGGATATGTTCAGAAATTCAGTTTAATATCAGCAGCGTTTTCAGAGACTCTAGTTTGTGGGGTCTGAATGAACCGAGTAGCTTAATAATCTGTAAATGGATCAAGTTTAAAGTTTCAGAGCTTTAATGTGCAGCTGAAATAAACCAAGTGAGCACTGAGGGGGAAAATAAATATCTTAACTAATCAATTCACAAAATGCAATGATTACAAATCTTGTATATTATTCCCAGCAGAACATGGAAAACCTTTGCTAGTTCATGAAAATATATAATCTCGCTTTGAATGAGCAACACATCTCAAAAAAGTTAGCCACAAAAGGCTAGAAAAGTAAGAGCTGGAGGAACATTTTACAACTAATGAGGTTAACTGGCAGCATGAC